>JASANE010020144.1:0-48482 GCA_030248225.1 Trileptium ribeirensis | reverse complement strand
TTCTTCGTTCAGTTTCTTGTACTAGCCCGTACATGTTTAATTTGATCTTGCTTGATGAGTGTTTGTGCAAGGATAAACTTAAGATGCGTCCCAACCATTCGCTTTTGACACCATGTATAAAACGTTGTTAGAGAATAAAATTCGGATTTCAATAGCCGTAATCGATTTCGACATTTTTCTGCTCCATAACGCATTAGCGAATGCAATTCGGCCACTGTACTTTAAAACCAGTGTGTTCGCGAACATTTTTTTAAATTATAATGTATGAAATATGAAACGGACTAATTTCTGTTCTTTAAGGCAAAAATGAAATTTGTGTTTAGTGAACAACTGAATGGCAATTACTTTTGACAAAAGAGGATTGTAAGGGGCGCAGCTTAAGTTTACTCATGCAATACATACTTTCGTGCAAATGTATTTCATCTATGTTACGCGTTCTGTCGCTGAGTTGAATTGGCAAAACGATTAACTGTATTAGTTTTCTTACAATGTCCGTTAAGTTCAATTTATTTATGTCAGGTGAGTCTGCGCCAGTCAGTTGTTATCGCGCCATTGCACCATTGACTCTGGAAGATCGAGCAAAATATCAAATAAGTCGAATTAAAGAAGAGGTACAGTTATTAACAGCTGTCAGGCTGTAGCTTTGTTTTCGTCATTTCTCTCGTCATGCACAAAAGATTCGGAAACTACACACGCGGATGTTCTGCAGCCGTGTGATAATTTTAAATGCCAACAGCTGGAGTCGTTCACCAATAAAAAAATATGGCAGGCAAAGAGCTCTGCCGCCACTCACAAGGAGCAGCATTTAGATATACATTCGTCTTGATACCAGTCGGCGCAAAAGCATCTAGTTTACAACGGCTATATACGATGGCGTAGAGAGATATTACATTTGCGCATTATTCTGGCGTTTGTTTTTGGTAAATTTGGAAATACTATCACTATTAGACTGTAAATAACTCTTTCTCTCTCTCTAGGTGTTCGCCCCCGTAGGATGATGCCTCTCCCCCTGAGTCGACCACGGCATTTTGTCTGATGTCTTGACCGATTGGTCGCCGCCATCGGTAGGTGATAATTGGGACATATGTAATATTTCGCCTTGTAAGTCCTGGCACGATGACGATGTGCCGCACCATACTCCTGGCTCCACCGTCACCCTCACCAGCCGTACACATCTGCCTGTGCCTCGCAAAAGCTAAGCATTTAAGTCATTACATCGTCATCATCTTAAATATTTGCAAAACTGTTATGCTTCGGGTTTTCTAGGCGAGAAATGGTTTTTACTGTCGGAACACAGCAGAAATTAGAGATTTTCGACATTCAGACAAACATATTAATGCTTCAGATGGTTTACCTCTCAAACAGACCCAGATTACCGCTGCAAGTGGTGTGCAGCTGCGTAGGGCCTCACCGGTCGTCTTCGACTCTCTTTGTATTTACTAGCGGTTAATGAACTATCACGACTGGTTTTTTGCAAAACCAGTAGAAATTTTTCGAGAATGATAGATTTCTAATCTGATATTTTGTACACGTCGTCAACAACTTGGTATCTAACTCTAAATCTAATGTTTTTACTTTCAGGCCTTAATGCTCCAGTATTTATGTATTGTATATTAATAATCTGTTATATATTTATATATGTATATTAATAATTTAGTTGTTTACGATCTGTCTTTACCGATTTGGATGTTCATAAGAATATCTAGCATCTAACAGTGGCTATTATTCTCAGAAATGACTCGGAAGTTTACAAAACATCTTTCCGGTGCGGATATACGTAAGCGTAAATCGGAAAATTAGGCGAAGATGGCCGAAACTGACGAAAAATGTTTGCGGGGAACTGACTTTTATCTAACCTTGGAACTTCTCAGAAGCTCAGAATGATTCTTCAGACGCTGATCGTGAAACGCATGTTGATCTTGATCCGTCGTCTAATGACGGGTCTGATCCCGAGTAATCGCCTTCACATGAAGTGCTTAACATTCAGAACACTTCCTCTGATCTATTTATGTGGGGCAGATTTTCTCTGGCCTACCAGCTGTGCTGTATTGAAAAGGTCCAATTATCTTGCCAAAACCGGACAGCGTCACTCAAACCACACGAGAGAACGATAAGTGGAACCGCTCTAATGTTCAACCGACGCAATTTCATTACAACTCTGTCCAATGAGTAGAGCGCTGAAAGGCAATGGTTAGAGTGCTCACCCACTATGGGTAACATTTACTGCTTCTGTTATCAAATTATGTCTCCTGGAACATCAGCTTAGTGCAATGTGGAAGGATATTCAGACTTGTCAAACTGCTCGAAGGTGTTGGCTCGTGGTGGAGTTTCTGTTGAGCATATCTATTTTAGATATGCAGCTCAACAGTGCAGGCGGCACGGTCGACAGGGTCATTACCGATCAGATAGTAGCTGAATCGCAGTGCTGTGGAGGGCTGTCGAGGTTGTCAAATTTTTGCTGAACGTGGTCCGGAACTTAGACGTGTGAATGTAACTTTATGTACTTCAAGCAATGGCAATTTTCTTGGAATTTTGGAACTTTTGTCACGCAGGTTCTGGCTTACCTTCTGGAGGTGGATATGCAGAACATTTTGGACAGGAGTAATTAGAACTCCACAAACGCATGGGACTTAGGTTCGAACAGTTGTTGATGCTTTTGCGTAGGTGGCACCATTTGTGACAGGTTGAGCATATAACACTGCGGTGGGCGAATGTCACCGGTTTATCGCGGACAGAACATGACCATTTGGGCCTGGGTTATAATGAAGTAACATTATCAATGCCTTCAGCATAGGTTGATGCTTCGCGTAAAACCCGACTGACGACATGGAATCTATTGATGAGAGCAGTAAGAGTCCGTTCTGTGCTTTGAGCAAAGCACTCCCACCACGGGCAGGCGACTCTTGCGGGAAGCTCCTGTGGGAGTTATTCATCAATACCCGATGAACGTGGATCTACTTTTAGCGACAAGATAGATAGCTTAGACTATGGAGTTCTGAATGAAAATCAATCAACCCGGTTATCCAAATCCGGTGCGTCCACTTCTCCGGACATCAAATTGGCTAGTATGTGGCTCCTTACTAGATCTAAATGGTCCACCAAAACCGCATACAGCTCTGACCACCTACCGATCATGATTTCACTTCCGCAGGCGCAACAAATGATTACGTCTGCACGTCGTACTTTCTCCATCCTATCCAAACCCAATTGGGGTAGCTGGAAAACGGAAACTGAAAAAGCCTTTGGTCGCTCTTTGATCCTCGTTCTGCTCATAAGGAGAGAAGAGTTTCCACCAGATAATCAATGCTGCTTCTAAACACTGGATTCCTACTGGTCGTATTGTCAGGATTAGACCATCGTTCTCAACAGCTACATCACGGCTAGCAGATAAACGCGACAAACTCAAAGCACATGACCATACGTCTGATCACATCTACGAGCTAAATAATGAAATTCGCAACGAAGTGAGAACCTATAGCGGGAACAAATGACACGTATATACCCCTGTGTTCCTTTTTCCTTTCAGCCAATGTTGCCCAATTATAGAAAACTGTCAAGGGCATTGACAAAGGCGCTGTTCACCAGTCAAATTCAACTACCAATTTTAATTGGAAAGATATTACCTGCAACAAGAAAGCTGCGTATAAGTTCAATCAAATGTTCACCTGTATTGTTTCGCACTCCTGTTCAAAGGCTGCTACTGCTATTTCTAAAATGGTCAAATGCCTACCAATGAAAGACGCCACAGTCTTCACGTCCAAACAGGTTGCAAAAGCAATTGGCTCCTCCAGAGAATGTAATGCCTGTGGCCCAGACCCTATCAGCATGGTACATCTGAAACCTCTATGTCCCACAGAATTTGATTACCTGTGCACGTTATTTAACCTGTCTATGAAATATGCAAACTTTCCAGCAACGTGTAAGAGGTAGACCATCCTACTGCTAACAAAGTCGGAAAAGGACCCGAAGGAAGCAAAGTCGTACATATCAATCTCATTGCTATGTCCAGCGATCAAAGCGCTTGAAAGGCTTATCTTGCATGATTTGAGGCAGGTATTTCCAGCATCGTTTTCGGGAGCATCACTCAACTGTGTTTTGACTCGTGGATTGGAACATCGATACTGCTAATGGAATGAACCAACGACGACCTGCATTAAACATAGTTATGATGCAAATCGACATGTCAAAAGCCTTCGACATGGTCAAGCATCATGAGCTACTTCGTATCTTTGAAGGAACTTCACTTCCTCGGACAATGGTAATATGGTTCCGGTGTTACTTACATGGTCTCAGGCAAGATAGCTCTTCAGAGATTGCTTGTCGAAGTCTGGTAATGTGCGATTGGGTGTCCCACGAGAAGCAGTAACATCAACAAAAAATGTTCAACATGCATCTCAGCGAGTTTCTGAGCCACCTCCTGCAGTGAAAATCATCATGTATGCTGATGATGTCTCCGCTTATAGTCAAAACTAGCAAATTCAATCTGCTACTGATGCTATATATGACTATATACCATCAGTTCAATTCTGGAGCAGAGAAGACTTATTGTTTCTTCGGGGGAAAAATCAACAGCGAAGTTGTTCACATAACCTACCAAAGAAACCAATGCTTTTCCCGATATCAAGATCAGTGGTACTCAAAGTTCCCTTGTAGAAGAATGCCAAAGTACCTTTGTATACCTTCACTGATCATTACAAAAAGACAGCTATCAAGATGAAGAAGCGTAGCGTAATACAGTTTTGAAAGCTCTAGCTGGCACGTCTTGGGGAAAAGACAAAGAAACGATAGGGTCCACCTACAAAGCTATCTGAAGATCAGTTGACGAGTACGCAGACCCATTGTGGGACCAAGTAGCTACCAAGCCCAGCTGGAACGCTTTGCAGTGCGCTCAAAATGAAACTCTTCGTAAAGCAACTGATAATCACAAGATGGCGGACCAGCACCACTTACAGCTACTAATTACAAACGTTGTCTTCACTGCAGTTTGCGACAGCTTGTCACCAACCAGCTCAGCCTGACTTCAAGCACATTCAAAGAGCTCCGGCTCCACGTTGTATGAAGAAATCCCTCCTTGACCTTAGGGACAATGTGCTGCAGTGCAGTTCAACACTAACGGCTCCAGGCTCCACTAACACTAACACTGACGAGAAGGATCTGAAAGCAGGTCGCAAAGAACTCACACTGCGAAAGTTATCTCTACACTAACGGAATATCCAGGCAACAAAGTACTGAGGCCTCCACAGATAGACAAGTCTGAGTCCAATTTTCCACGATTTACTCGCTGCAAATTATCACAATTTCGATAGTTCAGAACCGCATCGATGATTCTATACCAGACAAATGTCCCGACTGTGGGAATAGTCCGCATAAATACCCAACATCTATTCCAATTCCCAGGTAATCCCACAATGCTCACTGTCGATGACCTGTGGTTAATGCCAGTGGAAGCGACCAAGCACCTCAGACTCGAAACGTAATGGATCCCAAGATGAGCTTCAACTACATCACAAGAAACGCTACGGTAACAAAAGCAGGGAAACCCCAGTTATCTTTCTTCTACAGTTATCGATGAGCTCATTTTACTTATGGGCCAAGAAGTTTTTCATATGGTTTGTGTAGCTGTGCGAAAGTATAAATACTTCAGTTTTTCGCTAGACTCCGCGCCGGATATTAGCTACTGCGACCAAATGTCGTTAACTCTTTGTTAGGTGGACGATTGAGGTGAAAACGATTTGCTTGTTTTGTCGCCATAAAAAGCCATACATCGCAAGACATTTTTGAATCCGTGAGTGACTGCCTCCACCGTTTGGCAATGAAATAATGAATTATCGTAGACAACGTTATGACAAAGCCAGTAACGTGTCAGGGCAATATGCAGAGGTGCAAAACAAGATCAAATCTCAGTACCAATATGCCTCGTATGTCCCTTGTACAGGTCATTCTCTTAATCTCGTCGGCGTTCAATGTGTGAAATGTTGCTTAGAAGGCATGAAATTCTTTGAGGAGCTTTATATTTTAGGGGCCTCCTCCACGAAGCGTTGTAGGAAGCTAACGGAAAATATATCTGATACTACGAAAGCGGAACATCTCACCTCTAAGCAGCTAAGTGACACCCGATAGCATAGTCAATACTGTAGTCTTCGAGCTCTCCTTTCAAGCTATAAAAACCACCATACGGCGTTATTAAAAATGTGAACGACAGCAGTGAGCATGCGGAAACGCGATTGAAACTTCGCGCATTTGGCAACAAACTAGATCTTAAAGAAACAGCTGTGATGTGTGAGTTTTCGTTTCGCGTTCTTGCTCGTTTTCATGCCGCCAACCAAGTTATGCAAGCAGCTGATGCGGACTTGTGAAACATCGTTAGCACGTTTGACTCGCTATCTGAGTTTTCTGCTGGCTTACGTAACAACTCTCATTTAGTCGAAAAATGCGCTGTTACCCTGATGCTCTGGATTTCAGAAAGGTATAGAAGTGGGAAGAAACGCAGACATAAACCGAAAGTGGTTTTTTGTGATGGTGATGTGTTTCAACAATACTTCCAGGTCTGAAGGTCCTGCTTACCACATATTATATAATCATGGATCGTTTAATGTCTGGGCTTGACAAACTAAAATCGGCTTACAGCGTCTTAAATAAAAGTTTCGAGTGTTTACACAGCCTGTCATCAGCAGACCTCTTGCCTCGTGTGACATTCAACCAATTACTGTCATCTTTCCGGGAAGACCTTGAGCAAGACAGTTACGTTGTTTTCAGTTTCTTTGTCAAAATCAATGCTTCCGCTGTCCTGAAAATTACCAAAATCACCGCCTACTTCAGCTCGCCGTAAAACTCCTAGAGAAGCGTTACGTTATCTCGACAAAAATTCACTTTTCGCCGGTGCCTTTCCCAATGTCGCTGTATCAATTAGCATCTACATGTCAATTAGTGTCTTGGTTATAGAAGCTGAACGCTAGTTCCCTCTATTAAGCCCTATTAACAATTGATTTCGATCCACGATGAACTAGGACCGCCTAAACGCTCTGGCTTCTCTCTGGAAAACGACTTGAGTAAGCAGCTGACTTATGAAGACGTTATCGAAAAATTTGCAAAGCAGAAAGTTCGAAAACAGTGCATTTGCGGTAACAGTTTGTTTAACTAACTTTTGTTTTCATTTTATTATATTGTTGTGTTAAGTTATCAGAAAGGTGAACCTGCAGGAATAGTATAGCAAAATGAAAGCCGCGGATACGAACAATGTGTTAACCTCATTTTCTCATCCACTTCAGGGTCTTAATTAAGCGAGTGAACAGCAAAGGATTAGTTTAAGACCCAATGCACCGAAACTATACGCTGAAAGATCTTTAGGTTTGGAAGTGCATAGAATTTTACGAAACAAGGGTGTTTCTTAGGGCCCCGAGGCTGGCGGCGTAGGGCCTGCCAAACCTAAATTTGGCACTGCTCTCAAGCTGAATAAATGCAGTGACTACTATTAGACAATACGTAGACTTATTTGAAGAACGTGAATTTCATAGCTACAGAGTTTTGGGACAACTGTTGAACAATTTTTGTTCGCGACTAAATTTACATTCATGGTGATATCACTTTCAGAGTTTTACTAAAAGAGAATCATTATTGTTATTAACACTGCTATTTTCAAAATAAATTTAAAACAAGCGCCAACTTCATACAAACTCATTTCGACCAGGATGATGTTTATAGCATTGCATGCACTTACACCGCTGCGCAACCGCACACACAAAACTCTGAATGCTATGCAATCTTTGAACTTGAACACAAACAATATTGAATACATAAAAATAATAAGAGGTGATGAAATATTTTTCGACGTAAATTCGTGGCATCAATTTAGGAAAACGTTCTGCCAGAAAATAAAACAGCCGAAAATACCAAATGGGTAGACCGTAAAACAGAGCAGCAGGTGCCGAAGTTAAACGATAACAACACATTTTATGTGCCACACGCCCTAAACGGAAGGTGCAACGCGCGTCATGACAATGCCAGCGCGGATATGCAGTCAATGCTTTGCTCCATACCTCAATCCGGATGGACAACTAAAGGTAGACAATTCTTCGGTTGTTTGCTTTTTTCGTTGTTTTCCTGACTGCCGTTCGTTAGCTCTGGTTTCCGTGTACGCTATCAAACGCTGTCTAATGTAATATATATGCATGTAAAATGAAATATTTCGTACTTTCGTTACTCTTACGACGATTTCTAAAGAGTGTGAATACGTTGACGTCAGTGCAAAGTACGAATAAATATTTCTCTGAAAGATGCTTAACGGTATCATACAGAGTTTAATACACTGTCAGAAGGTCATAAACCGTTCGAATTCAGAAATCGGAAATATTCTACGGAGCCAAAAATGATTCACTGGTGATCCAAAGGACGATTTCTATGTTTGTATGATAGAGATTACATGGAAAATTCTGCCACTTTTTAAGCTATCATTCGCATTCATGGTTGACACTGCATAATGCAGCAGCTAATTTAGCGACTCGGATGTTGCTGAAACAAATTTTATGGGAATTGAAAAATCAAAAGACAAACATATATATTGTCTAGCACAACATGGACAATGATATTTCGGTATGCAATCACGTTTTGAGCGAAAGATATTGGATTGAATAAGTAAGCACACACTGTTTTTGCACAACAAACCGACTTAAACAGCATTATGCAACGCTAAAGATGACGTTGATGTATGTCAAAGAAGCACTTCCATTAATTTTGTTACAGGTTGAGAAGATGTAAGATTAGCCGAAATCTGATTCGAGATGCATGTGTAAATCGTGTTTAATCCACTATATATATACGGATATTTTTCAGAGTTAATATAGGTACTTAAAATATTAACGCCATTCGCTTATGTATAGTGCTATATTGCGCAAAATCTAGCCAGCACCAGCAACCGAAGCTGGATAAAATTGCGAATGGCGTAGAGCTATTTCAGAGTTGCTAGTTAGCTTAAGGACCCTCGCAATACGACTTAAGTACGCAAATGTACACCAGGCGATAATCTCAAATTAATACAACTTATCACAATGTGAGCAATGCGACCGGCGGGCATGAATGTACCAATGGTATTCCTCCACTTGACGCAGCGCGGAGACAATTGCATTTGAAAAATTAGTTTCACATTGCTTGAAAACTATCGCTTCGAAAAGTGTTTCTCAGATAAAATATGTCTGTTAGGTAATGCCATAGTTACTATAGAGATTTTAAATGGTTGTTCCACGTTTTACCGATAAAAATGGTGTATGTCTATATAAATGTGGAAACGATATTCATAGTGTTGTACAACATTAGTATCGGCTAAGATAACAACAGCTGACACACCAGCGAAAGTTATAGTGTGTCATTGAAGTAATAGCACAGCCACAAAAATTGCTTTGAGACTGACCACTTGAATATATCGGCATTCCTGTATGCCAAATTTTTTTATGAATTAGGGTTTTCTAACTGGAAAGAACACTTATAATATATGAGCGTTGACTCGCTCATTTGCTCGCGTAGATCATGACTCGCTGATTCCGCTTTTAACAGCTATGTGAATTAAGCCAGTAATTAACGTTTTACAGCTGTTAAAACGGGAATTGCACTTTGTCTATACTTCTTTAATACATATATTTCAGTTGAAGTTCACAGAGCCATTGTTTTCAAAATTGAGAGAGGGACTAAAAGTTAAAATTATGCTACAAGGAGAAGCTCGTATAGTGCTTGAGACAGAAGCTTATAAACCTATAACACTTGTTGATAGCGCTTCCAAATAGTTTGAGTACCCAATTACTGCAGCTGTACATATCGTTTATATCTTTAAACTACATGTTATCATGAATGCTACTTGTAATCGTAATCGGTAATTATTTATCGTATGCTTTTCAGGCTACTATCTTCCATTAATATATTGTACGCCGGAAGGCATAGTGTCAATAATGTTTGACTACAACGTATTAGTTGAGTGCAGCGTAGATCGCAACATTCGTGCTCTGGTGTCGGGACAATTCTCAGCAGCGAGCAATTCACGAGGCGACTCTTCGTGCATAATGCATCCGCAAGCGAGAATTTTTCAAGTATGTAAATCTCAAATATGCGTTTATAAATTCGCAAGCAATATTTATTAAGTACTGAGTAATTCTTTAAAGTGTCGTTTAATATTACGAACACTGCAATATAAAATCAATGTTAGCCACTCGATAGATTTTAACGACTGGAGATGCAATATAGTTGCAATGCAACAGTTAATGCTTGGTTTACGACTGTGCGTCATAAATTTGAATTGTCCTTAGCGGGACCCCAACTAAAATTTACTTATATTTTAATTGTTTAGTTAATAAGGTCTGAGTACTTGCCGAATATTATTAGGTTTCTGACAAACAAATTACAAATAATCAGAGGTATCAGGACTAAACCTACATTGATGGCATTTGTAAAAGTTTAGCTGATTCTTATTTCGACCCATAAAAGATTGCTTTTAGCAGGGGAGTAGCAAAAGCTGGGTTGGGGGGGGCGCCAACTTCACTTTTTACTGACAAACATCAAAGATATTAACTCATGAAGTTATAATAAAATGAATGGAAACGACCGCCCCCTCCAGTTTTGAAATCCATTCCTCTAATTTTTAAGTTCATTTACCTTAATATGTGTGCAGCAGGGCCGGATTTTATCACAGTCTGCCGCGGCTCTAAAGCCATGCTTGGCCGGCCGCGGTTAGCCAAACGTGACATTTTTTGGGCCGAGCCAGACTCTACAAATATATTTAGCTAATAGTAAACTAGGATGATAAATTGTCACAAGAGCCGGAATCGGCTCTAAAGCCTGAAATATATGACTACAATGGAAAATCGCTAAAAATAGAAATAGATGATAGTTATGGTCATATATTCGTAAAACGTACTTCCAGTTACAATAGCATAATTTTCATGCATAAAAAGCCTGTTCTATGACTCGTTTACGATAAGTAGAGTGCAGCCCGACTTAATCTTGTCCGGCTATCAAAGTGGATTCGATTGACATTGCTATAGCACGAGCTAGCTATACGTGTTTTCCTTGCAGCAATATGTAGCTCTCTGGATAATCTGTCTAGTCTCGGCTGATTATATAGGACAGAATGTAGTGTCCTGGCGCACTGACTTATGCGGTTAATGTTTTGATTTATAATGTAACGGTAGAAATTTGAATTTTAACAGTTGCCGCTGCGGGAAATTCAAATTTTAGGGCTACATTATGTAAAGATTCCAATTTTGGACAAGTACAATTCTTGACAGACGCCAAGATAGAAATTCAAATTTTGGCGCCTGTTTTAGCTATAGTCGCAGGAAACTCTATCGGACAAAATTCATAGTCAGCGCAGACTGTTCATGCAAAACCTCGCAGTCACGTAAGACTCCTCTAGCTGTCCGGGGTGTCTAGAAAAGCTGTATGTGGAAAAGGTGTGCCCCTCATGAGACCGTTGGACAACTTAGAGTCATTTTTCACACAGCTAAACTTAAACGCCCATTTCATAGCTACTAGGTTGGCTTATAAAGGATGCTTAAACAAAAAATTTGAAAATAGCGATATTTACATATTTATTTTGGCTGGATTTATGCGTTTTCCTTTTAATTACTACTAATCTTGCCTTTTTTGGGCCTAGAGTTAAATATTTTCGATGTAACACAATCTGCAAAACTGAAAGTAATAAATATTTGTTCAGTAGCGCGTCCCGGCTATCAAACCCTGAGACACAGCTACTCCCGGCCCGTACAAACATACTAGTATAGCTTAGATATTTATTTTATTTATGAGCGGCCGGATGTGGCTGTACGTTTTTGTTATGAGCCGGAATTGGCTCTGTGACATAATCCGGCCCTAGGTGCACACATCTTAAGGTAAATGATGCATTATATACGATACATTTTATTTATTCAACCAACAGTAAAAAGAATATCAGTGCTGCAAGTTTCAGCTGTGACAAAAAGTTACGTAATAGATAAGAGAATATAGGCTATAGGCACGGTTCTATTAAGAACCGAGCCAAACCCCAAGGTTTGTTATTTGACAACCGAGCCGGCCGAGTATAGTGTATCTGGAAAAGCTGTGGCCGGCTGTTGAAAAGCTATTTTCTAAAATAACAAGCATAATTATTACAGTTAATATATACTATAATACTTAGGCAGCAGCAATAGCAGCTGACATAACATCGGCTCGGTCCTTAAAAGCTCTGAAAGCAGCTATTATATAGTTGTTTATACATTGTCTTTTTCCAATCGCAATCTTTTTGTTAGGCCTATGCGATGATAACCCTTTTGGCGGGGCGAGGGCTATGCTTCTCACAACATTTGGAGATTTGGTTCCAAAACGCCTAGGTATACGGACCCTATCACCAAAATCCAAGCTTATATACTTCCCGAAACATTTCGCACCCCTCCATATTCTTCGTATCCCCGAAATTTCAGAAAAAAATCCGCGCCACTGTTACTAGGAACCTAAGAGCCCAGCCGAGCCTGGCATTCCGTCAAAAGAGACAAGGTGAGCCGAATCGGACGTGGGTAATCGCAAAGCCAAACCTAGCCAGAGCTCGACATCTTTCTGTGAGAGCGGAGTCGAGTCTACCAGGCATGGTATAGGAGTACCTGAATCGAGACAAAGCTTGATAATCTATTCTATGTTTCCTCTATTATTCCTACCATAATGATGCTATGAGCTACTCTGTCGGACACAATGTGGGTTGATGTAGAAAAATGTATTGGTGCGTAGTATCGTTACCAGACTGTAAAATTTAAAGTTTTGCACTTCCAAGCCTGACCTACTGTCTGTTCCTCGTCCTGGTGTAGTTATGGGGCAGGTGGGTGTCCATTTAATGTAAATACCGCTTGCATGAGGCTTAATATATATTGTTTTTTGGTGGACTTTTTTTCAAAATGATCAGAAGCTGAGCCACTGGCTGACAAGATGGTTGTATCATCTCTGCGGGATCCTGTTCAGCGTTACTTGCTGTGATGGATGTTTTCAAATGAGCTTAACGACCATGAAACTGTAGTTATTGTAATTCTGTGGCTTGCGAGCTTCATCGTTTAATACGAACAGCGTAACTGGTAACAAGCAGTTATCTTCCACAGGCGAAAGGGTTGGTGGAAATGCAGACCAGAATAATTAAAACGGCAATGTTAAGCGAGGCTAAATCAGGATGTATCTTTTAGGCGTTATAGCTTGAAACCTGTCCTATTTGCGCTGCGTGCCACTAAAACATTCGTTAATAGGATTGTCACCATCTTATTCTGTACAATCGGGAACCAGTTTTGTAATCGGACGTGTCTGGTAAATGAGTTGATATGATTTGCAACTATATGCGTGGTGACGATCTTGGATCTCGAATTATTGAGAGATCTAACCAGATAATCAAACTCCAGAATGCTACTGTCGGTGAAGTGTATGAAAATATCAGGAAGACACATGCTCGACAAATAACTGCATGCGACCGGCGATATGCAAGATCATGTGAAGATAATCTCAAGCCGGCCTGTCACACACCATAATATATAGTACAATCTTGCCATAGTCCGCCTAAGCTTAGGATTCGACACTTTAGTTGTTGCATTATGGCAAAGCCTTCATAACTAATCTGTCAAATTTTCGAACATATGCCGAAGTTTTACTTACGAAAGCTAGATTTATATCGTAGTAATGTAAGCTTCCTGGCAATTAGCAGACAGTCGGCCGTTCAGCCGTCAGCGGGCCGCCTTCGAACACGACGATCAGGGGTATATATACATTCATGCTTAATCAACTTAGTAGGTTTCTGGATTTGACTTAAATGTACATCTCTCAGCCATTTTCATATTTATATATGGACATTGTTGACCAGCTAGGCATATTTCTGGGGGAGGGGGACGCCAGACCTATTTCTATATATAGTCATGGTTTGCTAACGTGACATTTTTACGGGGAACCCAGACATATATCTATGGGTAGGGATGCTTTCTCCACTTTGTTTGCAACCATCTGTGGCAGCTTTGGGTGAATCTTTCAGGTTATGCAATTTTACCAATTCCATGTGTATAAATTTGATAGGTACCTATTGCTGAAAAGACGCGACCCGGATGTTGAAGCGACATTTTTGGGGTGAGAGGTGATAGGTGGTCCAGATACTATGCACGCACCTGAATTGGTGGTTGATCCCATCCCTAAATTATCCCACGACCAACTATGGGACTAAATTTTATCCTATCATTGTCACAACTTTGCTTGGCACCAAAAGTATTACAAGGCGCAACTGCAAAACTATATGACAAAAATACTGTTAAGGGTTATCCTTGTTTTCTGTGCTGCTCCTTAGATACAAAATTTTTTTTCACGAATTTTACTTCCCTAAGCCCCAACAAGAGTTGAAAATATATCGAAACTTGAAAACGAGTATTGTAACTGCGACCAGATTTGTTTCACAATATTGCGACGAAGATTTTTATGCGGCCGACATGTTCAAGATACGTAGGCTTCGCGTACCTAACATGGTTACTACCTGCGAGGAAAAATATAGCACTGTCAGTCGACCTTAGGATTTTGTAGCTGACGCAACTGTCGAATTTTGCCTAGTAATTTAAACTTTAAAATACAAAATGAAAAAGCGTCAAATTATCCCTGTTTTACCGTAACCTATAGCCAGTAACACGCAAAGCAATCGAAATCTGAGCACGTGTGACTACTTTGCGTTTAGTGACTATTTCTTCGTCAACCGAAACAAGAACAAGTCATTATTTTTCCTCTAAATGACCAAAAAGCCGAAACATTTTCGAAATATAAGTCACAAATGAAAATAATATAATTTTAAAAGTGATTGCTACCTTGCAAAACCCCAAAACTTGCATTATTCAACGTATAGATACTACCCAAATCTAATTACTTTTATCGTTTTCACCAACAACGAAAATGTAAAGACACATTCAAATGATCTACAAGCTGAACATGCAACTTTGCCTGAATGTATATACGTCTGTCCACGAAGGTTGTGTTTTAATTTGAAAAATTTTTAAACTTAAGAAAAGGGTTTCACAGTATTAATTATTTAAATATTAATTTAATCAAATATTTAGCGGCAATTAAAGTCCTTTGTTGACAGTACTATGTGAACGGTTGTTTTTTATAAAATCGTTATCATTAAGGCAATTGGGTGGCTAAACTAAATGCCTACTGTAAAACAATGATTAATAATGACTCTACGAAGTCCCAATAATCGTTTAAGACTTGGGAGCTTCTCCACAAGCATCCTCTATTTGGCTTTTAATATCTAGATTACTGATATCACGATAAATATTTAATTTACGTTTGCTCCACGATGATATGCATAAATTTTGCGATAAATGCATAATTCGAATTTAATTGATGAACTCCAAGTTGACTCTCTTGCCATTGAAACGGCGAAATACTTATATTATTATACAAGTGCTTTACATGGATTAGGTATATACAATACTGGAAGTCCTAATGGTTTTAAAATTACGGTGTGCAGGAACAAAGCAAACTGCATCCCTGGGCGTACATTGTTAATGTGTTGTTTCAGACAGAAATGAAAACGCTTATATTGAATTTATAAGATAATTGATATATTTCGAGACCATGTAAACTTGATAAGTCACGTTTCCGTTAAATCAATTAAGCCGAATCCCTAAACATTTCGTCTCAACTGTAGTATGACGAATCCGACATGTTCGCAGGGTATGCAGGCCCCAGCGTTCGGAATGGTAAAATATTTTCATCACCACAGTTGTTGATATGCGTTGCGTATAATCTGTTGATGAACAGTCGGACAAAGGTGAAAACAATATTACAGCCTGACGGCTCTGACAGAAGTGTGAAACTGGACATTATCGGTGCCAAAATTTACCCAATTTTGTTCTGGTACTATCCCGCAGGGTTTTAATAAACCATTTAATCTACGAAACGAAGAAATCAACGTGTTTAATGGGTTAAATGACCATGTCATCATATCGTTCACTCTCAACAAACAAAAAACTTATTTTCTTATGTGGAGATATTTCTAAACTTTGGCTCATAGCTTGAAAATTGCTGCTGTGGCTAAAATTCATACCAGCAGAGTGGTAGCTCTCGATGCGCCGAGTCGTCTCCATTTTTCAGTCTGATGACCTTAGGAAGAGTTATAGCCTAAAATATTCGGGGACCCTAAATGGCCAAAATCGATAAAGTTTCCTATTCGTGTCGATTTTGTGAAAATTTATTTAGGAAATCTTGGGAGCAGCACAACTAAACAGCCAGGTGCACGACAGCATTTCGTTATCCGTCACAAAAATTTCAAAAATCCATCCCTATGGTGAAGAGTTTTATATTACGAACAGACTAAGATAAACGGGTTCCTCACGATTAAACGCTATTTAAAGAGACTCAGCTCGCAGCACTCGCTTCGTTTCAATAACAACTCCAGATGATAACTCTCGTAATATTCTAGGAATTTTCAACAAGTGAAATTTGCCTAGATTTTAATATTGAAGCTATACGACAGTTCAGAACATAAGACTACTTAGACAAAGACCATATTATAACGTGTTACATTAGACTTCTTTCTGTTCTAATCACTACGATATTACCCTAATTAGACATCATGCTGGTTGAACGTGGACTCAGTCGTTATAATAGAGACGATAGTAATTTTGATTTATGCGTGGGAAGCCTTCCTCGCCTAGTTGGTACAACACCATCAGAATCGACCTTGGTATATACGTCACAGGTACTGACTGTCAGGATTCGATGGATAAGTTCCGAGTAATGGCTCCAAAATGTGTAAATGGTTATTAAACTATACTTTTAACCAATGCTCCCATTTTAATTGGTCGCAACAACAAATGCTGTGGTAACAATATATACACGAAAGTTCCAACATGGGGCATATGGTATACTATGATCTACAATATAAGACAATGGAACGACAGTTACATGTTCAGAAGTTGGTTCAACAACTGCGTCAGTTTTGTTCAGCGGATTGAAATTTGATTATATAGTGTTGATTCCACGATTGGATCAGCTGGCATATAAACTCCGATATGCGTGCTCACGTGCTTAAACTTTTTGCTCAAAATTTGAGCTAAAAATTTGATCAACTTTTGACCAAAATTTGGCTGTTATTTTAATAGGAAAATGCGATATTTCAAAATTTTAGATCAAAATTTGAGCTCAAATTTTTCATGCAATACCTCTTATCGATGATTGGCTAAAGCGGCGCAATCCCAGTTGGGGGGAGTAATTCAACCAACCATGGAATTTTTCTGAAATGACATCTTTTATACTAAATCCGCCCTCCTGAGTCGATTGGTGCCATTGGCAGACCTCTTCGACTTGTCGTTCTTCACATATCAGGGACGGCAGACAATTGTCGGCCCTAGCTCCGCCTTGCAGTTCATTTTCACAGTTTTTTCTTTTGGAAATGCAATTTTATTAATTCAAGCCTACATCGACAAACAGACTACAACATGGATTCAAAAGCAATTACATGTTAATAAAAATACCGTCACCGAGTGGTATAACTATTGCCGAGACATTGCGGTTGCATTCGACAGGGACTACTGGCAGTATCTGCGATTGGGAGGCCCTGGTGTTGACGTTGAGATTGACGAATCTATTTTTTTTCGGCAAAAATATCATCGTGGTTTACGTCGACGAAAACATGGCTGGGTTCTTGGTATGATCGAGCGACATTCTCAAAGGTGTCTTCTCTTCCCAGTCAACAACCGACAAATTCCAACAGTAATCCCATTAATTATTCAACATGTTTTACCTGGAACCCGAATCCTAACCGACAGCTTTCGTACCTACATTGACGGTTTACGTGCCCTTCCACGGCCACATCTCTACACGCACGAAACTGTCAATCATCATAATAGACAATTTGTAAATCCCACTGATCATACCGTACATACACAGAACATCGATGGATTGTGGGCCCGGCTCAAAGAATCTATCCGAACACGTGGTGGAGTGAAACCGCAGTTGTTTGATCGTTATTTGAAGGAATATACCTGGCGACAACAATTTAAAGACAATCCTCGAGGGGAATTTTTCGCTCAACTACATGCTCTTTATCCATTATAAATGTAAGATATCTTGCATTTGTCTATAATAGTCAATAATCTTCTAATAGTCAATAGCAAAATATACTTAGCCTAAGCCTAAGCCTAAGCCTAAGCCTAAGCCTAAGACTGAGCCTAAGCCTAAGTCGGGGGCTGCCGCCCCCCGAACCCCCCGCACTAAGCTGTTACTCCCACAAAGCAAATTTCTCAAATTTAATTTTTTATAAATTCACGTATTTGCCCATAATTTCTTACAATATCAAAATTTTGCAACGAAATTGCCTCCATTCAACTCCTCTCGTCATTCCGCGTCTAACGGTATATAATATGTCCATGTTATTACGAAAAAAATTTTTTTCATTTTTTTCCATAATTACGGAATTACCCTGCATCACTTACCCACATTGACCCAACTTCCCCATCACTAAACTTTATAACGATTTTTTATTATCATATGAAAGCCTATTAAATTCCACATTGTATGGTGAAGACCTCATCCAAATCCATCACTCCTTTCAAAAGTTAGTCAATTTTCTAAAAATCGTCACTTTTTAAAATGTTCATTTTTTGAAAAACCCCTTTTTAGGGGTACCCTGGGGACTTACCCTTTGACCCTAGAGCCTCAAAACCATTCTAAATCGAAAGAGCGGACGTTTTTTACCCATGGGGGGATTAAGGGGGTAGAATTTTTGAGCGAAGCGAAGGCGGCTTAAGTTTGAAAAAAAGCCTCCAAAAGCCAAAAAGCAACCCATCCTAAATCATAGAATAATGAGTTCAACATCAAGGTTTATGTTTCCAAAAGGGGCGAACCTGATCACGAAGTGATCTCTTTTGGGGGTGAGAGATGATTGGGGGTACAGAGACTATGGGGGCATAGTTTCCAAAAGATGGGTGCTATAGCAAGCGTAAAATAATTTTCCCCCCCAACTGGGATTGGGCCGCTAAAGCAATATCATGGAAAAGTTTGGACTGTGTTCACACGTTAAAACTTCGCAAACATGCAAAAAGACGCTATCAAGTTTTGATCAAAATTTGAGCAAAGTTTGAGCGTGTGAGCACTCCTTTACGCTTCCTTCTGACAGAATTATGGCTACCTGAATTGCTACACTTATATATGTCGATCATAAATATATTGTCAGAAATATATATAGTATATATTTGCTACGAATTCAGGACAACACGAAAGTTTTTTCTTCATTTGCTGCTGATAAGGAAGCAGTAATTGGCGCACAAGGTATTATATTTTGGATGAAAGGAATGAAAGACGCGTATCTGGTATCGTCAGAGCAGAACCGCGGCACGCTGCCGTACCCACGGGCCAGCGTTCAGTTTCCATCGATGCCAAAAGACGGAACGTTAACTTTGCTGTACAGCTCAAAGCATGGCTCTGAATACTACAACCAATGTTGTGAAATTGGTTTGCTTTTATTTACTTAAACTATTAATTAAAAAGTAGCCATATATCTAAAAAGCTGCCTCAATTTCACTAAACGAATTGAGCCACCGTTGGATCTTTAATGCACAAAATTCAAGAAAATACACAATTTCTGCATCCAATCCATAGCGATAGATAAGGGCAACACACAACACTATTTTGCAGCAAAGATATTGTGCTCTGGTTGTGCCTTTTGCTACTTTTGGTTATACCCATGCTATAGGTGCTACGTTTACGGTCCAAGCATATTACAACTATTTATTATAAAATGTATGTTGGTGGTTAATATATTGTTTTTCACTATATAGCAAGGATTCAATATTTGGAATTCAGATTATTTTTTTCCAAATAATTCGTAAAGTTAAGTTGGGAACTGACTTATCTAGGCGAGTAATATTAATTAAAGTGGAGCAGCTTGATAAATACGTACAACACGGCTCTTAGCTGGACTCGATCAAAAATTTCAAAAACATTTGCACAGTAATGGCTGCAGTTTATTCCTGTGCTAGCAACGAATAAGTTTTTCGAAATATAATTTGTTATAGTAAAGACATCTTACAAGCAGTGCAGACGAGTGCGTAGACGTTACGTGATATTAATATGCGGTCTCGCTAAAAATGCAATGCATTATTATATGGAACTGTCAATATGAAATGTTGGATCCTGTGCTACCAAAAATGACAGGGCATTTACAATTTCTGTATAGATGCACGATTAGTCATGTCAGTCACATGCACGATTAGTCACATGATATAAACATTCCGAGGCTAATGCTATTTTTAGTTCAAAAGTTATTGACCTATATTTTCCCTTTCCACTTACTCGTCATTGTTTTCCGATCAGTTAGTTTATATCTGGTGTATCCACGTCTTGGCTCTGTAAAAATATTTTTATATTCAGCCACACTATACATTATGTTGGTGAAGAAGCACTACCAGCAAGTTACGCTGCATTTAGTATTGCTGGCAGAATCGACAATATACAAATATAATTCACTTTGTTTTATCAAATATAAATGTTTTAGCATTGAATGCCGAATATCATTATGCTACCAACGGTAGCATTTGCGTAAAAATGAATGACATTGATATTGTTCAACAGGCAAATGGATATGTCGAAGTTAACTGTCCTCCACGACACATCACAATTTGTCCACGCGGTGGCACCGTCTCTGTCCGTACACACTATGTCCATATCGGAACTCAGGTTATTTTGAACGCCCCATTATACTGTTGAAGTATTTCAAATCATTTTACCACTATGTTAAACTCGATTTTACTGTTGATAAATAACTGCAATTTCGTTTATATTAATTCACTGAAATGTGGCTCTCAATTCAAAACCCTAAAATCTATTGCACCTTGCGCCTAAAAGAAACACTGTATCAGCCGACTTATTACTGGCATGAAAAACACCGTTGTAATGTGTAAACACATACAGAATGTAGCTAGCATTATCGTTGTTACGCTCAAACAGAAATTATGTGAGAAATATAAATAGCATATTTTGTTACAGCTAAAAATGTTTAATCTGAATAGTTCAGGTGCGGTCCGTATTTGTTCTGGCAACCATTTCTGTTCAACAAACTTTTCCAACAGAGCAAAGCATGATTACATTATCACCGGAAGTAGAGTTAATTATATACACTCAGAAGGAGCTTGGTCACCACAAACTCGCCATAGCGCTTTAGTAAAAATAAAAATGAATCTCAGTACTTACGCTGCAGTTATGAAACAAAACGGTATTAATTGCAGAGATAGTGATAACACAAGTATTGCACATTTAAAATCACTTTGTAAATTGAGTCGAACTGGCTTGGCCGATTAGCATGCTTTCAGATGGTTGCCGCAACTATCAAGAATAGAATATTATACATGTCAGCGTTTATTTTTCTGAACCTCTACTTGTTTTGACACGTGAACTTGCAAATTTTATAATCGGGGACATAAAATCGATGTGTCCTAAAGAAATTCCCTGCAAAGAACCAAGACGTTGCTAGATACTACGTTGGCACGGCTGGGCATAACGGTGATTTTAATTATTGGTTAGTTTGTACAATGCATGAACATTATTATGATCTCTCGCAACAGTCAATAACTCATGTAATGCTAATAAATAAATCATAGTTGTAACTTAACTCAAAAGGGAATCATTAAATACAGAGAAATGATATAACATTTGGTATTTGCTAAAGGGGTAGCTGGCTAGATATTAGAGGTGCGGGCGCAATATCAAATGTTACCTGTAGCATGAAAATGTTTACACGTCACCTGAGCCGTTACCATATTATCGATGAAAACAACAAATTTCAATTCTTTTTAGACTAACGACACTGGGCGTTTTTAACTGCTGCTGTTAGAAAGGTAGTCGTACAGATAAATGCTTCAACATTTTACGTGTCGACGGCTAAATGCAATCAATGCTAAAAATTTATTAATATCCGTCCATCCGTTCCTGAGCTAGAGCCGTTGTTGTAATACAACTTTGCATTAATGTAATCAGGTACACAAAAACAAGATGATCTTGCTAGATTAACTTATCGGAGATTCAGGTACATCAAAGATTGCATTCTGATCGCATGTTTTGGAGTCTGTCAAAACCCCTATCGTAGTCCCTATGTACTCATTGATGAGCCAGGATTCTCAGACCTCTGAAACTGTATGATAATATCCCGATTCAGGAACGGACTTCTTTCTAAATTCGACTACTTGTTATAGGCCATATTAGTTTGCTATGATGTAAATATTTCCTAAATCTCATTTCATTTTGATATTTTAGAAAAACGGGTTATCATTTATTAAACGCGGTGTCAAGCGGGTCCATGTTAGCCCGTCAGGAATGGTAGTTTCAGACGGAAATCGTGCCACGTCGATTGATTTTACGGGGCGAATAATTGGAAGTAATTGATTTTATAATTCCAAGCAGAATATTCTTTTATTCCAGCATGTATATGGCGTACCGTAATCTTTTCAAGCAACGAAATATGTACTTACATAAACATTGCCTCTTTATGTAAGTTGTGCTGTGCACATGCCTCACATTATTTAAAGAGCCAAATGAAAGGCAATTGATATACTATAAATTAAAAAAACTATCGAGTCATTTTTTTTGATTTTTGTTCTACTTTGGTGCCGAAAAATTTCGAAAAAAAATTCAGTAAATGTACAATTATATATTTATTTCGATCCATAATGACGGGCTGAGAAGGTTCATGGGTTAAAGAGGTACGTTTATGTTATAACCTAAATCTAAGCAGTGGCCTAAGCCGTAACTGTTAAACCATGAATAATAGCAGATTTTAACACCATTGGGATTGCTGTTATAATAGTACATAAAATTATATATCATACATGAGCGAGGTTAGAAGCGCGTCGGGAGGACAGCTGGTGCGACGAGTTGGAATGTGGTCATTAGTGGAATCAGGGTGCAGCGGGGCAGTCGGTCACCAGATGGTCATGGTATGTGCAGGAGAGGAGGTCGTCAGGGGGGCATCAATTTTGGAAATTTTTGGAATTCGTTTTAAAATTACTTTGGCACTCATGTTACCAACTTTCCACCAATTTCGCACACTTCTTGGCGATTTTTTCCAAAATTTTCCGACTCAGCTTTGACGCGGGGTGGGTACAAAGCCTCAGGAGAAGCAGACTACCTCCTAAAAGGATTGGCGAGGCCGAGGAGATCGAACCTCAGAGGGATAATCCCCCTGTTCCCAATATGAGCATAGCATGTATGTTATGTACTCATTAAAAAATTTGTGAAAAGTTTCGGTATTGATAACTTAATAAATCTAAAAAATGAAAAACTTATTAAACCTTGCCATTGAGCTGACTTGTATTGTGGAAAAATGATCACCGCATCTTCAAAATTGGCAAATATATGATTACAGAATTTTAGTAATATCCTGACAGAATGATAAGTCAAAATCTTTAAATCGAATTTAAAACTACACTGTATCCGAGGGTTATTTGAGAACAATTGGGTATCCAGGTTTAAAACACAATTGGTTTATAAGGAATACATTTAGTAAGAGCGGTATACCTAATTCGTAAGATTTGACAAAGACCAGAGGATCAAAAACAGTACCATATAATAAAATTAT
Organism: Trileptium ribeirensis; assembly: GCA_030248225.1. NCBI lineage: Eukaryota > Metazoa > Nematoda > Enoplea > Enoplida > Thoracostomopsidae > Trileptium > Trileptium ribeirensis. Next base: position 24,892 of record JASANE010020144.1, on the reverse strand, counting down.
ACTTTACTATTAATGAGATACGCTACATTAGGAGTATATATATTAGGAAAATATTGCGCCAACCAAGGTGCGTCCACAGGATTTACATTTGAGGATGTTCAAATTTGAGGATTTACAGCACAATGTTAATTTCCAGGTTTGATACGCCCCAACTACTTGAGTTTCGAAATTGTTTGGGGCATGACCCAGTAGTCATCTTGGGTACACCCATGTATAAAACCTAGCAAAGTGAGTCGATCACTTGAACTGTTCCATGGTAGCGCTTTGTTTTTGGCAGCACACCCTTGATTCTTTGCGAAATTAAAGATATCCCTCTCGTTATAACGCGCAAACAGACTGTTTTTTAAATAACCTTGTATATATATATATGTAGATATGAACAAAGCTGAAGAAATAACCCAGCCTGCAGTCTTTGCTTGAGACTTTTTATCTTCACGCTGTGGTTGTGCTGTGAGCCGTGCTCGTGAAATTTCGAATCCCATCACAGAAGTTAGGTATTGTCGCATTCCAGTTTTTTAGCCGATAAGTAATACATCGAACGTTGACTGCTTTGGCTATGAATCTCAGACAAGATGGTTTAATTCGGTTGACCCAAACGATGCCAGCGTGCACTTGGTTTTATAAAATTGTTGTGAACTAATGTTTAACCAGTTTATCATAATGTGAGTAAACAGTTAAGTCAAAATTTTTCGAGGTTTGCTATATTGTGACATCGAGGATCACAACTAATTTCAATAATTTCTCAGACCAAATTATTTTTCTATGATTTCAACATTTTTTATATTAGCTACAATGTCGGATGCTGCATATGTTTCGGCTTGTCATGCAATTGAACATTTCATCATCAATTGGTTATAGATTGAATGAAGTTTACAGTAAGAGAACGGGTTACTCAAGGACTTATCTAGCTCATATTTCTAGGAGCCGTGTGTTATATCGTTAAAATAATAATTTAGCAGAAAAAAGAACAGCTTAGTGCAGGGCCGCGCGAGGTTTACTTTATGTTTGGCAAAACAACCGAATTTTTGAATATAAATATACACTTTGCGATTACGGACTGCTATTGCCTTGTTTTATCAACCAGTTAGTACATTAATTTTATTGTAAAATACTTGTTGAAACTTAACAAGAATAAAATACTTAGCTAGTACAATAGGGACAGGACAATATGAGTTTGTTTGTGTAACGTGCTCGTATTGAAATATGTATTTACATTATATTTAAAGCTAAAATTATCATACTACACTTTAATACCGTAAATACTAAATTTTATTAACAAAATCTATATTGAAACTTATCCGATATATATAATGAACGTTACAAAGCACGTTTAAATTGTAAAACTTCGCGTATCTGTCCGCATTAATTGTGACCCAATTGCACCCCTCTGTCTTTTTTCATGGCATGGGCATTGCTTTTGATCCTATCAAATTTTCTAATAGCACCTATATAGGACATTTTCATAAACGGCGTTATCCTGTTTCGTTACGTCCAGCGAATGTCTGACCTCTCAAGTTTGGAAAGGTAAAGACAACTTTGTATGTTCTAAGGTACATATTCCTCGTAAATGTGAGTGCGCTATGTGATTGCCTTGATGTAAAGGGCACATGTTGATAATTTGTGTATAATTGAAATTTGTCTAAATTTATGTGCCATATGGCCTATACATTGGTGGTTTCGTTGCTAACCAATGTCTCCTGTCCCATGCCCATTTATTGCTTCGTCACTTCGGATTTCACCTATTGCGTGATAAGGTTTCAAATCAAACAACATTTATCTCTGTCCCGTTGTTATAATTCCACAACACACGCCTATTGACTAGCTAACCTTTAGGAAGATTCATGTGCCGTTAGTGAGGTCCCATCATTGCGACAACATATGAAACCGAAACTCAGTTCCACCATTAGTATTTGCAGACTTCGCAGTTACGTAGCATTCGGTTCATAACACTGCGTAGGGAGCATCATATCGTTATTTGACAAATCTGAGTACTTCACACCTTTATTGACATTAATAATTTTCAACCAAGTCAAAATGCGGGGTGCAACGGTATATTCTTCAGAAACAACCGCTTTGTGGGTGTTCTAGCGGTTCTCGACTTATCTTTCTTCTGTCCTTCTATATTTAATGCCATGCTGTTTATAAGTGGCGTTCTTTGATCGCTTGCGGTACAAGGTTTATTGAAACGATTTGTCTAAGTTAAACCGAAGTCTAAGCTTAAAGGCAGTTTGGTAATATTATTATGGGTCACATTTTTGATGGCTCCGGCACCCGGCCGGGCGTCGTGACATTAAAACAAAAGGAAATAGGAGAACTGCCCTAACAGCTAATTGTTTCTCTTGACCAGAAGTCAGCATACAGGGCATGTAAGAGGTGTATGTTATCTGAATTATAATAAAGATCTAGCGCACTGTAAATTAAATCCGTAAAAATATAATAACTGCACCACCAGACACAGTTTGTTTTGTTAACAACTTTCGTTACTGACCCTTGATATGCTGATGGTCAGCAACGCCATTGCAAATTCCGTTATGCCACGATTGTTCGTCAACAGTCATTTTGTCGCCGGTGGTAAAACCGTTATGTTTGAGTGGTTGTTTCTGTTGTTGTTGTTGCTGACTTAGCTTAACTTTATTTGGTGAACAGTATGTTCGTCGAAAAAAATTCATAAATAGCACTAGATACGACGCGTAAATCACACAACCAAGCGTTTGATTAACTGCCGACTGACGGCATTCGTAGCCCATAACGAAACGATAGTAATACGTTGAAGCAAGGATTACAATGCCAGCTGCCATCTGGCTGATTTGTAAGATCGTAATTGACATCGGCAACCACCGCGGAAATCGCACGCCCGCTGCCCGTGCAGCGTAATAGCTATACATGAACGAATGAACTGCATAGTTCATCATAATAAAAGTTCGACCAGCCGCGGTATGGTCCTTAAACCCGTGCCAGGTAAACACCATGACCGAAATGTGATGATACCAATGAAGAAATATTACCGGTCGCTTGCGAGCGATCAAAAATGCTGTATCCCCCAACTCGAAAACTTTCGAAAATGCAAATGCCTCGGACCAAAATGCGGGCACACCGCGATGAAACGAACACACACAGAGCGTGAATCGATAGCCGTAATTCGTAATTGCGTGAAGAAAATCAGGCAAATATCGTGCTGTACCAACAATGCTAAACGCTGCGAGTGCGATGTTCCATAGTACGAGCTCTTTGCGAATGTCGAACGCAGCACGATCGCGCATAATTCGTTGACCGCACTTGATAAAGCAAACGTAAATAAATGAAATAATCAAACTTTTCCACCAATACCGATTCATCCAAATGATCGGAAGGCGTGGATCAAACTGACGCTCAAACTCGAACGTCCACGAATAATTGTATCGCTGGTTAAGATCTGGCGGCCAATCGATTTCCATAATTTACACACACTATCACAGCAGCTAAGCAAACTGGCCTAAGATGGAGTTTTAGCAGAAAATTTAAAATATAAAATTCTAGGAACCTGAAATTACGAAGATAATTTAAGGAATCGCAAGTCAGCATTGACTATAGAACTACATCTTCAATGAAGGTGTGTTTCACTAACATTTTTATTGGACGAAGGTCTCAGGAGCGGAAATATTGGAAGAGTACATGACGGAAACCTCCATTTCACTTGACAAGGTTTCACAAGGAAGATAGATTGTAAGAATATGTATCCCCTTGTTCCAGTAAACTTTTGCTCATATAAATTTGTTCTTCTAGACTCTAACCACTAAAAATTGTCTTGTGATTTCTGCCAAACCACACAGTATGACATGGACTTCTCGCATTTATCAACTCTTTAAAATTTTCCATCACAGTTTATAGTATTCATAAACAGTAAAAATCTGTTTTCCACATCGCGCAAATACTGAAACGGGTGTAAAGTTATAAAGAAAACTAACCATTTTCCACACCGAATTGACTAAAATACAAACTTTAACTACTACTAGGAAAGTTTCATCGAAAACGAACATGCAAGAATCAACGTTGCAACAGAAAAGTTAACTCAATTCTTTCATCATTTACACGACTGATACAACATGAGCAACATGTCATGATCAGCTTAAAATTTGACACGAATGTGTTATGCTTCACCAGAGGTCCCAATTTTACCCCTATTTTGCCAATTTTTGGTAAAATTTCTAAAATTTTTCGCCCGCCTGCGGCGCGGCGTGGGGGGGGGGGGCGGGCTGCGTAGCCTCAAGGAGTAAGGACAAGTCCTCATAACGTTGTAGACCAGGGCCTGCGGCGAGGGTCCGAGGCAGGTAGCCGTTCTGCCCCTATGAGCATATGTGGTTAGTGCTGCATTAGATTTTAGGCAGTTGCCTAATGTTTTAAGCACCAAAGTCTTAATTATTGCTTACCACTTTTAGTATTTCATTCTGATAGCTTTGTCTTGTTCATAAAGCAATTCGCGCAGGGTAAAATTAGTGAGAAAAGGATACACTTTTAGAAGTGCTGTCATTACAAATATATATGTATATATCATACATGCTGAAGATCCGAGGTCTCGCAGCCGGGGTTGGCACTCAGGGCATAGCCGTCGCCGGTGGGGAAGAGAGGTCCTCGAGGTTGGTGCTGAAAAAGAATGACGACCTCCGCCCGAGGAACCAATTTTACCCCAGTTTTCAGTTTTGGACCAATTTTTGATGAAATTTCTAAAATTTTTCCCACGCGGCAGGGTAGGGGATGCGGAGCTTCGGGAGTAAGGGCCCGTCAGGCGCATTTTGAGACGTCTGTTACAATATCTTTTTAAAACAATTTGGAACGCAAGTTGCAGTCACTCCGGTATTATATACGACATGTACTGAATAACACAGTTACACGCGATATGTCGTGCGTAACTTTGTAACATATGACATGTTGTATGTAACAACATTTTTGAGTGGGTGGGCGCATTATTCAATGAACGAGCAATTAGAATCGGGCTTTCAACCAAATGAGTAATTTCCGGTCTTCGTTATAAAATAGTCTTTTCAGCTTTATTACGTGCCCTTCTAAGAAAATATCTATTCCAAGCAGCCACTAGTGTTCTGTTTATAATCATATGCTTTATAACAGTAGGCATTAGAAAGGCAGCCGAGCCTACGGATTAAACGCTAACGCAATCCCCGTACGAGTCCCCTGGTGAGCCCTGTTTCAATATACTGTTTTGTGTTCTTTAGCATTGCATTGAGTACGGGATATCTCAGAGGATGCAGATCACCATGAACGGCTTGGCGCTTCATATATGTTGTTTATGAGATATTAACTAAATATCCGGTTTTTGGATACTTGCGTACGTATGCACTGAGAAGCCAGCTACGATAGCAAGAACTTATGAACAATAAGAACAGGGGGAATGCCTATCCGACAGGGGTGACCTCTTTCTATACCTCTCTCACTCATTTGTTCGGATAACACCCATCGCGAGCTACGCAATATCAATTACATACAAAATAGATATTGTTCAGATCAAAATCACAAGTACATAGTGCAGATAGGAAGCTACCGGCACCTAAGACTAAACAGGTTCGCTGTGCAATTACAGGTTTAGGTTGAATTAAGTTTATTATCTGAAAGAACGCTAAATATATTTACTCTAAGCAACTGATTTCATCTTTCAACGAAAAACATAAAACTCAGCTGATATATATCCAAATTTTAAAGCAAAATGTTTAGTAGCAGGTATAAAAATTTAAGCATAAAATGCGTCTCGAACACACGATACCAAAAGAATCTTTAATTTGCCGGAACGTACCTGAAAGACTATTGTGTTTTCACCAATTCGATGTTAAGCGGTGCATCCAATCAATTATTTGCAAGAAAATATTGCCAGCCATTTATATACTTTAATTTTCAATTTAAAGCTGTTATGACCGTGGGACAGCTACGGACGTTTCAATGTAAGCATGACATTTTAATTTTTATTACTTGAACCTATTCTTATTTCCAAGAATACTACCTGCTGGATTTAAAAACCACTAATATCTGGCGTTCTTTACCGACTCTGTTGACTAAAGTTTTCCTGGTATTTGGTTACTACACCATTACAGAATATTAGTGCAACAACGGCGATCGCTCAATAAAAATTCATAGATCTCCAATTTTTGCATGTGATACGTTTAAGAATTGTTATTTTACTGCCTCTCCTATGAACAAGCAGTGACTAAATGATAACCAGTTTTAATCCTGAATTAGTTTGAATCATGGCATTATAGTTCGCAATATGATAATAATCCCGATCTGGTGTAACAGCCCAAGGTTTGGATAAACTTCTGAAATATTAGTGCAAATTCATTCCAATTAAAGGACATCGGGAACCGGTGGACCGTGATCCGGGTAAACTATCATAGTATCGTGCTTTGTGCAATAAATAAAATCTATTGCTAATGTAATCATGTCATTGTTGGTTCAGCCGCACGTCGAGTCAAAATTTCGTCATGAGTTGCGAGAATTATACATTTTAAAGAGCGAGGTTTAAGGATTCTATTTGGATCGGTGTAGTGCCAGCTCGGGTCAATAGTATGTATAAATCGTAGATGAAGGATCGAAATTTAATGAATTTCTATATTTTGTATTGGTAGCTGTTGCGTGATCGGACGGTACTCTTGGCACCAGCTAGAATATTCAAGTATACCCCATTTCGATGTTTTGTCGATCTCACGTCCCGACAGGACAATTCCAGCGCGCATCAGCCAATTATTACAAAGTTGCTATGAGTGCGCATTTTTTATCACGCGCTTCGTATTATTATGCTGGTTATCATTTTTGAGCATCATATGTAATAACCGGTGACGCAGCTGCATGGCGCAACTTCCTAACACCATGCCCATACGACCCCGGCTATCGTAACCTCAAGGGTGGACCGTGAATACTAAATTTTGAGCCTATTCTTGGTCAGACCCAAGAAGCTACGGAGCTTAGCAGGCCGCAGGCGCGCTTCACGGGGTGTGTTCGGACCCCGCCCGAAGGGTTGCGTACGTGCCTAGTATCGGGTATGATTTCTGAGGTCCCCCAGGGAGGCTAGCACCGACACCTGCTCGCAGGTCATGGAGCCTAGCCACGCCCCTATCTTAGACTCATCGGAAGTTGTTAAATTCTGTTTAGCGTAGTGAGTTTTGAAATAATACATGAAAATGTCCCTAGAACTTTGAAACTCAAGACGATTTGCCTAGTTAAATTCACGGTATGCTCCGTGTTAGAGCATTGACCTATGTGGCCCCCACAGGGTTCCGACGAGCCCTGAGTGTTTAATGTCGGAGTATTAATGGCGTGGCCTGCGCTTATCAGTAAACTCTAGGCAAATGTACTGGTCCTTTGACCAGTGAAGATTTTAACTTATGCGAGCGGAGCCGGAGGGTAACAACTTTTGAGCATTTGTCGCAGATTAAGGAATTTTACTTGTATTATTCGATCATTTCCTCCATTTTTACTCTGGGAGTCTAGTGAAGCACAAAACAACTTTGATAGAAGGCCATGCTCGTCAGGGCTTGCGACATTCTCGCACACAAGCCATGGCGAACAGGGCCTGCTCGTCCGAACGGACAAACCATAAGAAGTCCCTATCGTCTCGATAAAAACAAGGCAGTACTCGGTGTCAGCGATACAAGTTTACTTACATGATCAATTGTTAGCGAGGGGACGAGTGTTCCCCTGAGTGTGTCGGAAGGCCTAACATCAGTTCGAGGTTGTCGGTTCAATTCAGTGCAATACGGGGCGCAGGACGGTAAAAATCGGGGACAACGGACCGGAGCATGCGCCCTCACGCGGGTGCGCGAGCTAGGGGCGGGTATCCTTGCTTTAGCTCAATATTGGCGATTTTTCAGCTATAGGGCGTAGCGAGCGAGGGCCCTCGAGTTCTCCGGACAATGCTCCTAGATGCGGGTCGCTCTGGGCGATTACTACTTCTAAGCGGGGCTGCGGGAAAACGCTATTTGGTGCCGACTACGCGAGCTCGACAGCCTCCTCGCAAAGCTAAGTAAGGCGACTCTACCTTCGAAAACGTATGCTTCAGCTATATTCACATTGGCGCCTATGCATAAACTCGTCATGTAACGTTTGACGTCCCTACCTACACGATAGTACGACTGACCGAACGACTAAAGCCGGGGGGGCAAAGGAAGTAGAACGTTGGAAAAGCGTCCTGTAATTTAGGCCGACTTTACACCGTTACATTTGCGAGGCGGCGTGGTGTGTCCTTTGGACAACTTGCGGGACTCTCGTCCAGCCGATTAATTTTATTTTAACTTTAATAGCCGGGTACGTTCCTTCAGGCTTTGATGTCGGGGTCTAGGCGATGCAACAACTCGTTTCTGGCTGGCCACACCTATCCAGAGGCTAAATTAGCCTCGTTTCCTTACCTGACGGGGTCGTTTTGGTTTTTTTTTGCGTTGTTCTTCGTTCAGTTACGTATTGCTTGAGAAAAAGTAAACGAAATGTGAGAAGACGAGGCGACAATTACAAAGCCAGATAGAGCATGAGAAAAAATAGAGACTCTCGACGAAATTTAAGAGATGCTGCTTAGTTGCGCTCACCAAGCTGCACTGCATCAAATCCAAAAAGTAAGTTGAATATGTTGATTTTTCTGTTGGCATCAAAAAATGGTTTTGGGTAGATTTTCGCAAAAAAAATTTTTTTAAAAAATTTTTTTCGGTCAAAAAAAATTTTTTTGGTCAAAAAATTTTTTTTCGCTAAAAGTGTCAAAAATGAATTCCCCATACTGGAAAACCCCCGTATGCAAAATTTTAGGCAAATCGGAGCAAAAAATTTTTTTCATTTCTTGGGCCCCGATATTAGACTTATGCCTGAAATCATTATTGATAACCGTTTTAGAGCAACAAATGGTTCGAATTTCTCCAGTCGTTTGGAGATAAGTTATATTCCTAATCTTTCGTTAACACTATCGAAGCAATGCCGGCAAATGGCTAACATCTGAGTTGACATGTTTCCTTAATTCCCGCAAGTGTTGATAAATTTCTTGTTTTTCATCTTGTAGGTCCCTGAGTTGTTGCTTCAAGCCGTTAACTCGGTCTTCGCACGCTGCCTCAGTAGCTTGATTCGACTTTACTAGCTTTTGAATTCGCATTTCAGCGTTTTGAAGATCGCCCTATAAATAGATAACTTGAATATGCATTTCATGATGCAACAGATAGCTTCATGTCTTACAGTTGAACATATGAAGAAAAAGAAGACGACGACATAATATGGGATTTGGCTTTAATTAGCAAATAATAAGATCTTCAACGTTGGGTTAAATTGAGTAAACTTTCAGGTTAATCATATATCTTTAGTTTTAGCTTAATTGTAATAACAGTAAGAAATTGTCATCAAATACATATTGATAATTTTGTTACCTAACGAAGTTATTACCACTTACCATTCCAACGGTAATAGAGTTGTCTAATTTAGCTTTGAGCCTGGCGACTTCCTGCGCTTTTCGTTCGGTTTCTTTTTGAGCTCGGTGAAGCTGCTGGCGAAACGCTCTTTTCTATAACAATAAATGACAACGAAATTATAAAATTGATAAAAGATGACTAAATTATCGTCGCTAGCACATTGACAAGATATCCAACTAAGGAGAATCTACTGTATTCAGTCAAAGATATACGTTAGCTTCGAATAAACATATTACCACTTTGTAGATTTAAACTGGTTTATTATGTAAATTGGCATTGATATACGTAATGTCATGAATGACTACATCAAATATTGTAGGAGTTTGCATGAGTAAGTCATAATATTGTGACCCATATACAAAAACGCACAGCGAGCCATACTGCCTCTTATTTGTGGCATGGCTGTAACATCATTTTGTACTAGATGCTTCGCTGGGAACACCCGTTTGTTTTTCAATGTTTTCCAATGCCCAGGGCCTCTGGGAATTTCCAAATGCTACAATGTGTAAAGCACGGGGTATGCGATATAAACTACGACAACTTTTAATGGGACTTTATAATTTGTTTGTGTTTATTTTAGTACTACATTAATATTGGCTGCCCAGTAAACTACAACGCTGCGGGGAAACGTTTAAGACAAATCCGACCAGTCATACAGACAGAATTTAAGTCAAAATCCATACAGCTGGACTCTAAAATAGTAGATTTCGACCCTTATTCCAGCATCGAAAAGATCATATAAACCCGAATATCATTTCGCTATGAAAATTTTCTCAATAGGAAAAAGTCGTCGACAAAGTGTATTGCACCTGTTTAACGATGTCGGGATTTTACTTCAGTTCGAGCTAAGAAAGATTTTTAAGACTGTTTGCTGATCAATTCTATGCACTATTAGATTTACATGTTACAGGTGTGGCTATATATGCCGTGAAGTTCGGACCAAGTTGCTTCACTCGTTATAAAGGTTCAAGTTAGAGCAATTATTACATTTAAGATCATTTTGGTTTGGAACATATATTGTTCAACTCCTGCTTACCTGGCAATAAAAATGCACGTGGACATACGTACAAATTTGCACGTATAAGCCCAATAACATCACATAAAAATTGGAAACATTTGTGTTTTCATGTAAAAGCCGTTAACCTCATGTAGTCTATGTATTTTAGTATATGTCATTCAATTTCCAAAATTTCAGAGCGATTTGCGAAATCTTGCCGCTAAATTTTTTGAAAGAAGTATATATATAACACGTAATCGTTGTAACTAACTCTTAGTAATTTGAAAGCTGATTATATAATGAAAAGTGTATAAAAGACCCATTCCTATGGAACATAGGAGGCGAAACTTTGTCCTTTTATTACTACTCCACTGAATGTATTTCCGTCAATTACTGCTCCTGTATCGAGGCGCTTCAATTGGCGAAATCCTAACCACCGTGAAAATCGAAAAGTAACTAATGCTATCTGAAAAACCCAAAAAGAAGAAAATATATAGACCGGTCAAGAGATTACGATGCCGAGCTATATAATAAAAGATCCATATCATGCATTGGTGTAGAAGATATTGTAGATAGTATCGGCGGCGGGATACGACTTTGAGGGGGCAGACAACGTACACGGCACGGCCTCTCCCCGTTGTGCAGCTATAAGCAATAAGGAGTCAGAAACTCATGGAATTACCTTTGGACCATATAGGTGTCGCATATTTAGCTAGGACATAGCCAAAATTAGTCAAAAGCATATCTGGACGATTACATATTTGCTACAAAATACTATTATGGGTTATCTCTCTTCTCGATAAAGTTGTTGGCTTAATACAAAAAGTGTATTTTCGCAAATTTAGCACGCAGAAGGCACAACAATACTTGTTAATAACAAGATAAACCGTTCCGTTTGAAATACTGGCTCCTTCATAAGGCGTTGTCTCTTCAGAAATGTAGTATATAAATAAAATTTTTTTAACGATCAGAAATGGTGTACGTAAGGAATATCCATCAATCGAACAGAATTGAATTTTCTAATATGTATGCAACACAAGTTAAACTTTGGTTATGAATTCGAACTGTAGAAATGTATAAAATCCTAAAATATATATTTTGTATAGACTTATCTCGTTTTTAACGTAGTACTCCGAATCTTTTAACCTTCCTTCAAGGGCACTACGTTCTTTGCTAACAGCTTCGAGTTTTTCAGCAGCTATTCTTTGTGCGCTCATATTATCAGATTTAATTTCTTCTATTGATGCAGCTTGTTTAGCAATTGTTGTGGCATAATCAGACAGCTGTGATCTAGCCTTTTGGAGTTGCTCTTCCATATCGTTGACTCGACCACTGGAAAATGTTCGATGATGTTCAACTAGCTTTTCCAGCTCTTGCGCCCGTTTTCGATATCGTGCAATTTCTTCGTTTGCCCCGTGTAGCTTTTGTTCCAAGTCAGATATCAGCGAACGCGCTGCTACCAATTCATCTTCGCGACAATCTTTTGACCATTGTAATTGTCTACAAGTTTCGTCTCGTTCGTATACGATGGCCTCTAGATCGATTGATATTCGGCTTAGTTTTGTTTTAAGGTCTGCAACTTCAGTCTCGTGATCGAGGTTCATTGATCGAATTTTCGTACGTAGAGCAATATTTGCGTCTTTTTCAGTGTCAAGGCTGTGTCGAAGATTCGTTAGCATTTGTTTAAGCGACGTCAGCTGAGTAAATATATTGCGTGTGGACCTCTCTGATTTAGTATCAAGAAGTGCAACGTTTGTGTTAAGGCCAGATGAATTACTATTTCGAAACGCTATAGCTTTCTGGAATTCTATTAATGCAGCCGTCTCCTCACCTGTTGCCAGTCTATCCAGTTCTATTGCCGAACTTTGCATTTCAGGGGCAACTACAATCTCCATAGAACTGTATTCGTTATGAATGTGTTCAATGGCTTTGGTGAGCAGATCATTTTGTTGTCGCAGTATAGCTATTTCAGGCTCGAGCTTCGCTAAATTACATTCCGCAGTTTTGAGAAGAAGTTCCAAGTGTTCCGTTGTTGTCAAATTCTGTGCTTGTTCCTCGTTTCTTCGGCGTACATTTTCATCTAATTCATTTTGGAGCTTAGAATACATTCGGCGAGCTTTGATTTCATTCTCCTCCGTATCAGATGCAAGCTTTCGTATACGCCTTTCGCAGTCCGTCACTTGCTTTTCCTTAGTTGCAATAATTTGACACAGTTTATCGATTTCTTGTGCGCTAATTCTTTCGCGAATGTTCAGTTTTGTTTGTACCTCCGCAGACGTTCGTTTATAGTTATCCCTTTCGGCTATTACAATTTGCAAATATTGCCCAAGGCTCCTGTTTTCGCGCTCATTGTGCTCGTCACGCTCTTTCTCTACTTCAGCGGTGAGAGCCCTTCGAATAGGTTCCATCTCATACGTTAAGGATTCTATTCTATCTTCCTTGGTCCTGATACATTGATTCAAATATTCATTCTCTTCTCTTGAAACTACTACTTCTACCAATTTTTCAACTACGGAGATGGCGCTATCACCAGTGTATCGGTCCTTTAATGCCATGTGTTTTTGTTTTAGAACATAATATTCATCAATGAGTCGTTTATTTTCTATGCAAGCCTTCGACAATAAATGTTCAAAATTCTTAGTTTTTATTTGCTCAGCGGCCAATTCGGATTTTAGTCGATTGATTATTTCACGTAATGACCTAATTCCTGAATCGTACGACGATTTCGTTTCTTCGGCAGCACTACCGCTAGCTGTCACATACTCTTGATGTTGTTTGGCCAGTGTCTCCAGTGAAGCAGCGTATTCATCGCTTGCTGCAGTAATGCTTGAAATTTCGTTTCGCATTGCGTCCAAATGTGCTAAAACGTTACAAACTTGTTGTTGTATAATCGAAACAATGGAATCTAGATTTGTTGATGTCTCACATATTGTACCATTATGCTCGTCACCTGTGATGTCGCAGTGAACATCGGCTGAATATGGCATAAGATTTCTCATAGTTTGCGTTAGCTTAAAACGTAAGATCTGATATTGTTTTCGCTGTTCTTGTATGGTTTCCTTGGCGTTTACCAATTCCTTTGACAGTTCCGCCATCTTGTACTCGTATTGGTCGCGCTGATCGTTGTATACAGCATCTTTTATTGCTAGATCGGACTTTGCTGCATTTACTTGAGCCCGGAGATGTTCAATGCTGTCGTTTTTGCGAATTTTTTGAGCATTCATTTCGGCTTCTAGGCGCAGACGAGCATGCTCGGCGGTCATAAGTTCTTGCCGTAATCGCCAGCATTCGGAGTCATTTCGATTAGTGTTTGTAACAGTTAATTTTTCTACAGATTCTAGCTCTGTTTTCAATTCGGCTATAGTTCTGTCGTGAGCACGAGCGTGTTCGAGAGCAATTTTCGCACGTTTCTCCATTTCTGAACATCGCTCATCTGCGTCTCTGATACGACTATCGTATTCCAGTAACACCAGAAGAAGACCTTTTCGTTCGTTGTTGAAATTTCGCGCTGAACTAGCAGCTTCTGAACTCTCTCGTGCCCAACGGTCACACAGACTTTCAATAGAGTCTTGTAGCTTGCAAATTATGTCTGCAATTTCACCGGCTAATTGAACAGAATTTTGTTCTATTAGTGACGTCAATACAGCTGCATCAATATCAAACTCTCGATCAGATGCTTCCAACACGCGTTCTAAACTTGCAACGTACTGTGACAGCGCTTCTTTCTCGGTCAGAACAAGGCCAAGCTGATAATTGACAAGCTGAAATTCTTCGTTTAATTTTGTCATTTCAGAAATTGTTCGTTCTTCAGTTTTAATTTTTTTGATCGCTAAACTTTCACTGTTTCGTTTGAGTCTACTCACCACTTCGCAAATGTTACCAACGGCGCTTAGCTGCCCAGCTAGCAGATTATGTAGCCTTTGAACCAACGAACTATGGTTGATTCTAAACGGTTCCAGTTGTGCTAACAGCCAGTTTGCAGTTCTATTCCGTTCGATGCCGCTAATTTCAGCACTTTCGCTGACGCTCATGCATTGTAAAATAACATCATCGTTATCGCAGCAAATATCAAGCAACCGTGTTAGCGCTTCTTGCTCTGAAATCAATATATCGGTCTTATGTTTCATCGAGTTCATACTAGTAATGTGATCGTTTTGGAGCTGCTCGTGTTCAGTACGTAAAGAGTGCAGCTTTTTGCACGTTTCAGCTTCTTTTTGGGTGGCTAGTCGTAGCTTTCGGTTTACGGTTAGTGTCTCTTCTTTTAGTAAAGCAATTTTTTCTTCATGACTCATAATTCGATTGTTCAGTTCACGACGCTCGGTATCGAAGCGCATCCGCAGTGTTTGAAGTTCTTCAGATAGCAACGTATTTTGACGAGTAAATGTATCCATTGATTCTGATGACGCATTTTTGAGTGTTTCTATCGTCAATTCATGTTCCCGTATTTCCTGACGTAAATCACGGATAGTAGTTGTATTAGAAAATTCTGTAGCGCGTAAGGCTTCAATTATTGCCGACGAGTCAGCTAATTTTTTCTCCAATTTTGATCGCATAGCATCACGTTCCGTCTGCAGCGTGTCCAGTTTTTGCTGTGAAACTGCGACTTCCATGGTTGCTTTTTGGTCTGTCAACTTAAGCTTGAGTTCCGCACTGTCAGCCCGTTTTTCAAGTTCATGTTGTTGTCTTAGCAGAGAATTTATTTGATCTGTCATTCGGTTAGATCTAGCCGATTCCTGTTGTTTCATATTTATTAACTCTTTGTTTATATTTTCAAGTTTATTAACCGTAGCTATATGATCATATTGTTCCTGGTCCAACTGTTTTTGAACGTCTGCCATGGACGCTTGCAAGTCAGTCAGTTCTTTAGTGCGTTCACCAAGTGACGAGTATAGTGACTCTTTGGAATTCCGTAATTCTTCGATATGAGATTTAAGACAATGTTCTCGCTCAGAAAATGCTGCTTCATCGCGTTTTGCACGTTCTGAAGCCTCCTCGAGTTGTCTTTGAACGGTTGATAAATCGGATTGAGTTGTCCAAAGCGAACTTAACGTATTTCTTAGTTCCATGCGCACAGATGTCAGTTCTGACTCAAATGACTGTGTCGCTTCAGCACTCGTAGCAGCGATAGATTCTTTCTGTTGAGCTACTTTTGACAGTTGCTCCGATAGTTGAGATGTACGTTCGGAGTGTTCCTGCGATAGCTCGTTGTAAGCCTTACGCAATCGGTCCAGTTCGCCGCGAATGGAATCATAATCCCGTCTGAGAATGGAATTACGCTCACGAAGTGCCTTCTCGTCTCCTTGTAACAAAGACAAATCAGCTTTTAACTCTTTGTTTGTAAAGTCTGATTTGTTTAATTTTTCAATAACTTCGTTCAACCTTTGGTTAAGGCTAGATCGTTCTTTGCAAAATAAATTTTTAGATGTTTCCAGTGTATTTTCAAGCTGTTGTATATTTTCAACTAAATTACGATTTTCTCTGTTAACAATATCCATCTCTCTCAGGATGTCGTTGCACCGTTCGACGATTTCTTTTGCATTTATATCAGCCGACTGTGACAAATTCTCCATCATTGTTAGCTGATCATCGTCTTCTACTCCGTGAATATAAGGTGAAACTAGTTCTATTAATAGCTCGTTTAAACCCCCACCATCTTGTTCTTCATCCGACTGGATCTTCTTCAGGAATGTTTCTTTGCTTAAAATATTAACCATGTCCTCGAAAGTTGTATTTATGTCCATAAAGTTATTCTCACATCGCCGGACATATCCCCGAAGCCTACATAGTTCACGGCTGCTCTTCCGTTTTGCATTTTCTGTCTCTGACAAAGCGCTATCAAGCTGTTCATTCAGAACTGCTATTTTGTCGCTTTTTTCGTCACTCAAACGTTGAAGCTGTTGATTGATATCAATCTGTAGCTTAAGATTATCCGCTTCGACGGTTGTTGATGCTTCGGCAGCGGCAAGTTGCCTCTTTAGCACTTGGATTTGATCTGATAGATTTTCTATTTTTGTTGTTGCTTCTTTGATTTGGACACCATATTTCGAAATTAACTTCTTCTGTTCCATTTGAATTAATTTTGCTTCTGACTGTTTCTCATTGGACTCAGTCTCCACATGAGCAAGCTTAGCTTTTAAGTTATCAATTTCTGTATCTCTTGTTTTTACTTGCTTTTGACAGCTGTGATCGTTATCTTTTACCTGTCGTTGTAGTTGCATGATTTGTTGTTTAAGCTCCTCTTCACGTCCAAGATGTAGTAAGTTGCCTGACCGCTTTTCGGCATGAAGTTGCTCTATGGTCTCTTGTAGTAGTGAGTTTGCTTCCGCAGCATCCCGGAGATTAGCATTTCCGTTGTCGATAACTACATTTAGCGAGTGTACCTGTTCGGAAGTTGTCAATCGAACGCTTTCTAATTCACCTTCTAGCTGACGAATTGTAATCGTCATCTTTTCTGCTGAAGACTGCACTTCTCGTAATTGTCCAGTCAGCTGAGTTTTTTCGCCATCCGCCGTCAGTTTGTGTTCGTGAAATTTTGCAGAAAGTACCTGATTTTGTGTCTCTAGCGTTCGCTGCTTCTCCAAGTTCATCTGATTTTGAGATCTGAGTTCTTCAATCACGGCATTCTTTTGTCGCGTTGTTGTTTCATAAACATCCATTAGTCGTCTAATTTTATCATCGAGTGCATCGTTGTCGCGAAGACCTTCTTCCAGTTTCGCTGCAGCTGCAGTTCTTTCAGCTTCATATCGCTCTCTTATTTCTGTATTAGTCGACGAAAGCCTCTCACATTCGCTTGCTTTTTCGTCTAGATCCCCTGACAGAGCACTTATCTGTTGTCGACATTCGGATAGTTGTCTATTCAAAGCAGCTACTGTTGTTTCGTGTTCAGCAATAATTAGTTCTGAGCGCGTATTAAGCTCTATAATTGTCCCGTTTAGCTTTTTGATTTGAGATTTCAAATCGTTAGTAGTAGAGTTGGTGTTCGATGTTAATTCGTTAATCTCAGCGCGTGCTGACACCAGGTCAACCTCAAGTGCCGCTCGTTTTCGACCTTCTGCAGTTAACTGAGCCCTAAGAGCATCAATTTCCTGTGAATGCTGATTTGTCATGTCTTGCCGACTTCTCAACCACTGATCACTCTGAATCGTATGAATTTGCTGTTGGTGTTGTGCTGCATCTTTTTGCTTCTCCAGCTCATCGCTTACATTTTCGTGTTTGGACGTAAGTGATTCATATGCAGATTTTAAGCGCCGTAACACCTCATCTACCCGATTTCGCTCTACTACAACTGCTTCATGTTCAATTTTTAAAGAAACAAGTTCAGCACACTTTGTATCTAGCTGACTAGACAAATCTTGCCTTGATTCTGTGAAATTGATACGTTCGGTGTCGCGTTCTTCTCGAATAAGACTAAGCTGCTGATCGGCGTCAGCTAGCTTTTGCTTCAACGATCCCATCGCCAAATCTCGCTCAACATTGGCCTGTTTAACGCTGTTCTCATATTCCTCGTGGTTTTTGTACGCTGCAGCCAACTTGGATTTGATTTTCTCTATTTCTACGGTAGCGTCATTGCGTTCAGCTTCAGCTAACCGTAACGCATTCGTAAGTTTCATGTTCTCGCTGGAAACGCTGAGATGCGCTGCGCGTAGGCGAACTATTTCGTCATTCTTTCGTCGCATTAGTTCTTCTGAATCTTGCGTTATATTATCGATACGATGCTCGTACATTGTAGATTCGTTGAGGACGCTATTGAGTTGACCACGTAGCTGAGCAATTTCTTCAGCGTTTGATTCCATCAGAGCTGATTTTTCGAGTTTCAGCGTTCGAATTTGACCATCTCGTTCAACGAGGGTTCGTTGCAGATCGTCAAGTTTATCTTGTAGGTTAGTGGTTAGGCTCGAGACGTCGAAATGCTTTGCTTTGATAGATTCCAGAGACGATTCCAAAGCGTCATTTTCTTCGCGTAGCTCGCGCAGCTTAGCATTGGCTGTGCTAAGATCGTCGGTGATTCGACGTTCTGATCGATCTTTATTCGCTAATGTTGACTGTTGACTTGATAATTGTGATTCGAGGCTTTCAATTGTCAATTTTGAGTCAACAAGCTGGGCTTCGAGACGCTTACATTCTGCACGTGACTCTTTTAGCGATTGTTCAAGTTCCTCACGTTGAAGTGACACAATGTCTTGATCGCGTTTTGTGCTTGATCGAAAGTCTGACATGCGACTGCGTTCTTCCTAAAATATGAACATAGTGGACAATAATGGTTTTTTGATTCGTCGAGAGAAGCATTACGTCAAACTGTACTTAACACCCTTAAAATATAGCTGGGATATATTACTATCATGGCAATGTCTACTGTTGCAAGATTTTAAAAGTGGAAGAGATTTTTTCTTCTTGCCATTCGGCGAAGTGTTTAGCAAAACAACATGTAACCATGCTGTTATACTTATTTTCGATGTCTTAAATGGGACCTCTCGAAGGGAAGCAGCAGAACGCTTGGTTTCTTTGATTCAATAAGTTGAATGAATTGGTGGTAATAATTTAGAAGTACAACTTTGGGGTTATTTTTGGTCCAAATGTAGTACATACACATTCTTCATAATTGAGTTAACGTTTGCCATTCACATCCCTTTCCAAACCTACCATTACTGTTTTAAAAACTCCTTACCTTATAGCTTGAACACCTGTAGTTTTTATATTTCAACCATGTATTCTTACGATTGCATATTGATATCGCTTGTAAAACGAATCTTATATAGAATTTAAAAAATGCTTAATATTTCGCTCGAAGACATGCTTCATCTTGAACTATGCTTTAGCCAGCGTTTATCACAGCTGCTTATTTTTATCGTGACAAACCGGAGCAGTAGCAACATATTTGCGGAACACGCTAATATTCCTTTCAGTATTGCGCAGTCAACCAGAAAGTGTCTTAAACGTTAAGGTCATTATTGCGGGGCATAGTTCGACATACCTCAAACAATCGCCGATATTTGTCCATTTCGTCTTTGATTTCGTTTAATTCGGTTGTTCTATCCGAAAGTTTGCGGTTAAGTTCCAGGATAACGTTGTCTTGTTGTTTTACTCTTAAAATTGAAAGTTATATTAGTTTTTTTACAGTTTAAAATATCTATCTACAATGTAGAGTATAACAGAAAATACTGACATTTTAATATGTTTGGACAATTTTTGGCCATAATATGTGCATTGAAATATCCAAATATCATGTTTAAGCAGGATTATTTTTTTTGGAGTTCACGAAGAGGCTTAACGCAGTATCAAGCTTGAAAGATATTTCAAAGAAATTTTATATGACACACAGTAAAGTAAAGATAGAAATAAAAATTTAATTTTTTGAAATCTGTTTTTGTACAGCATTGATATTGCCGGAAAACATTTGAAACGTATTTCGATTAAAAATTAAGAATTTACACTACAAATTACGATTTTTCTTCGCTTTCTGGGATTTACACATTTGTGAACTATATATTTTGTTTAAGTGGCCGTGTGGCCTAGTGGGTACATCGCAGATCTCATAAGCATGAGGACCTCTGTTCGAGCCCTCCTCTGCACGTAATTTTCTTGGGCAAGAAACAAGATCACGTTGCTTCAGGTTACAGACACTTATAATGGTCACGAGCTTGCTCGCAATATAAACAGAGCTTCATGCCGGAAATGCCTGCTCGGAAGATAAACATAGTTAACAATATAAACATAGTTCATGTATCGAAAGAAAATGCCATTCTTCCAAGGCCTGTGCCTCGGCAAGTATGGCTGTGATTACCAGGAAACGGCAAATCTGCCTAAGTATAATTTGGGAAATTTAATACCTATACAATATGGTGTTCAGTAATTAAATGTATGATAAAATATGGTGTTCAGAACTTAATCATACAGTACCACACGTTTCTGCTCTATCATGTTTAAGCCCAGTATGGAGAACTAAGTTGCTTCGACGAGAAATTGACAGAACGAGTTGGGAATCGCTCATATTAACACAGTATGATCCCATTGCTTGTAGTTCACGCCAAATTAAACGTTTGCCATTTTGACACTTTAACACCTATTTTCGGATATTTGCATTATAAAACAGCAGTAATTTGAACGTTAGAAACATGTTAAGATAGTATTTTCTCCTCTTTTCGTTGCAGCGCAAAGATATTTGAAAAATGAATAAAATGAAGTAATATCGAGTCAACAAAGCAACCTATCATTTTTTCTAAGGCAGTGTTTGCGTTTCGACTGATTAGATCTGACCCGTTGTGATCCCATCAAGTTGATCACATTACATTCGATACAATACAGCCAACAACTGTGCATCTGTGTTTAATTGTGTCTACATTTTTCCATCGAACGATTGGGATTTTGTAAAAATGTGCATACAAATTGGATCGGATGCAATATGAACACTCAAAATTGCGTATTTTTAAACTTAATCGGATAGGATGAGGTCAAATCTGATCGGTAAGAATGGTGACTAATATATACGGCAACTACGTAGTCCAAAACTGCTGGACAATCTTATAAAATTCTGATTAATAACGAAATATAACATATATAATGCTAATCGTGCACTAACCTGCGACGTACGGATTTCAAGACTCCAACCGGGTGATCCTATAATGCTACTACGACACAGTATAAAAGTTTCTTAAATATCTGAATAGCAGCGAAACAAAACTGTCAATATTAATATACTCATTATATCCGAGTACATTTTTATATACGCATGACTGGCCATAGCATTTTGACAATACTTTTAATAAAGAATTTGAAAAATATTCAATCAACAAACAATGAATTTTGTGTCATTACATCCGAGATATTCATTGTTCCAGTTATCTTTTCCGATAAATGAGAATATCAGAGTGTCCCCGGTAAATTATAAATTGATTGTGTAGCTTTAGCAATCGTGGTTGTTGCAGATTTCGCTACGCTTGTAATTTTTCTTAAAAAGAGTGCGCCATGCCTAACGGAAACCAGTGACATGGAAATGTTTTGAAGTCTGGCGAAACCCTTAGTTTAGTTTACAATTCTTTGGTCAAGCCCATCATCGTCTCTCGAGAAAAACTGACGTATTTATAAATGCTTATATATTAATGTGTCCTACGATGCACACGGACTGCATGTTTCAATTTGTTATTGCTTATTAGAGACAACGTGTTCACAATTGCAAAATATGTACCGTGAAATATGTTAATAAACAGTTATTCTGAGTTCAGTTGTTACAGTTTGGCTATTTCCCTGTGGATGTATGGAAATTATTAAGACATTTTATTGTCATGACTTGTGGATTAGTTGTGTTCTATTTGTTCATATATATCGATTAAGATTTTATATAGAAATTATATTTTTCAGCTTTTAACTCTGCCAGTTAACGAGTGACATTAACGATGATCAAGGCATCTGTGTTCCTAGAAATCAAAGCTGGAATTTTTGAAAAATAATTCAGACCGGTAACTCGAATTTTTTCTATATGGGGTTTATTACTGCTTATGCTCCTTCTTATAATATATCTACTATACAGAGTTGTTCTAGTATGCTTTCTTTGTAAATGGAGTTTTTATCTAATACCAACCTAAATGCAAATGTAGTAGTCAGTACTATATTAAGTATGGTAGTAATTATCGAAGTCAGACTTTAGTGACTCTTGTTACTTTTATGTAGTGTATTTGAATCGTTTACTTTAACTTCACATCTGCCTATGTCTAAAATATCACTGCAATTCTGAAACATTTGAGTCCAATGCAATATAAAATGCACCATACATTGCGCGAAATTACAGATCATAATTTGAATTTTCATATTACAATTTGCAAAGTCTCTCTCAACTACTGTTGGGCTTTTAGTGCACTGAATTCGACAAAATGCGCAATTTTTGTATAAAGTCTACAAATTTATTGAACGGAAGGATGACGTTTTATATTATTATGTAGCAAATAAATCGGTCTCTAATTTTGTCTTTTATTAGTTTAGCGCACTTCCAAACCACACCGACGCTCCAAACTAATTTCTATTTGTAATACGCCGGAACATTTAATGCGTGGTTAGGCTGTAAGATATTTGATCGTGGTTTTTTGGTTTGGTTATTTTTGTTTGTTTTTAGCATACAAAACTCCAATTTTTATGGTAAGTGAAAGTAAGGCGTCCGGGCCGCATAGATGCTGCTTGAGGCATTTTAATTATGCATATAAGTTAACGAAAACCTGCTGCTACGGAACGTTGTGGTGAGTGTGGCTAAATTTTTTACTTTGAGTCAATGCACCGTTTGGGAGGAAGGTGGACAAACCGTACTATAAGCTCAATTTTTTTGTTGTTGGCGGTATCTTGACGTCGAGTGTATTGGCTGACTCATGAAACAAAAGATATCTATAGCGTGTATATCAGCAGCTGTAATGCCAAAAACGTATGCTTTGTCCACAATATAAGTAAATTTTGCGAATACCAAAAATGATTTTGCACAAATTTATATAATGTACATTATATATATTCTTAGGTAAAACATCCTTACTAAAGATACCGGGAAAAACACTGCTACTAGGGAATATGTGGGACTGCTACCTTGGTTACAAGAAGCACCATTGTAACTTTTGCTGTTGTTATATTATATAAAACACATATTGTTATATAGATTGTTAGGTAAAACACCCTTACTAAAGATACCGGGGAAAACTCTGCCACTAGGGAATATGTGGGACTGCTACCTTGGTTACAAGAAGCACCATTTTAACTTTTGCTTTTGTGATATTATATAAAACCCATATTATTATATAGATTGTTAGCTAAAACACCCTTACTAAAGATACCGGGAAAAACTCTGCCACTAGGTAATATGTGGGACTGCTACCTTGGCTACAAGAAGCACCATTTTAACTTTTGCTTTTGTGATATTATATAAAACCCATATTATTATATAGATTGTTAGGTAAAACACCCTTACTAAAGATACCGGGAAAAACTGCCACTAGGGAATATGTGGGACTGCTACCTTGGCTACAAGAAGCACCATTGTAACTTTTGCTGTTGTGATATTATATAAAACACACATTATTATATAGATTGTTAGGTAAAACACCCTTACTAAAGATACCGGGAAAAACTCTGCCACTAGGGAATATGTGGGACTGCTACCTTGGCTACAAGAAGCACCATTTTAACTTTTGCTTTTGTGATATTATATAAAACCCATATTATTATATAGATTGTTAGGTAAAACACCATTACTAAAGATACCGGGAAAAACTCTGCCACTAGGGAATATGTGGGACTGCTACCTTGGCTACAAGAAGCACCATTTTAACTTTTGCTGTTGTGATATTATATAAAACACATATTATTATATAGATTGTTAGGTAAAACACCCTTACTAAAGATACCGGGAAAAACTCTGCCACTAGGGAATATGTGGGACTGCTACCTTGGCTACAAGAAGCACCATTTTAACTTTTGCTTTTGTGATATTATATAAAACCCATATTATTATATAGATTGTTAGGTAAAACACCATTACTAAAGATACCGGGAAAAACTCTGCCACTAGGGAATATGTGGGACTGCTACCTTGGCTACAAGAAGCACCATTGTAACTTTTGCTGTTGTGATATTATATAAAGCCCATATTATTATATAGATTGTTAGGTAAAACACCATTACTAAAGATACCGGGAAAAACTCTGCCACTAGGGAATATGTGGGACTGCTACCTTGGCTACAAGAAGCACCATTTTAACTTTTGCTGTTGTGATATTATATAAAACACATATTATTATATAGATTGTTAGGTAAAACACCCTTACTAAAGATACCGGGGAAAACTCTGCCACTAGGGAATATGTGGGACTGCTACCTTGGCTACAAGAAGCACCATTTTAACTTTTGCTTTTGTGATATTATATAAAACCCATATTATTATATAGATTGTTAGGTAAAACACCATTACTAAAGATACCGGGAAAAACTCTGCCACTAGGGAATATGTGGGACTGCTACCTTGGCTACAAGAAGCACCATTTTAACTTTTGCTGTTGTGATATTATATAAAACACATATTATTATATAGATTGTTAGGTAAAACACCCTTACTAAGGATACCGGGAAAAACTCTGCCACTAGGGAATATGTGGGACTGCTACCTTGGCTACAAGAAGCACCATTTTAACTTTTGCTGTTGTGATATTATATAAAACACATATTATTATATAGATTGTTAGGTAAAACACCATTACTAAAGATACCGGGGAAAACTCTGCCACTAGGGAATATGTGGGACTGCTACCTTGGCTACAAGAAGCACCATTTTAACTTTTGCTTTTGTGATATTATATAAAACCCATATTATTATATAGATTGTTAGGTAAAACACCATTACTAAAGATACCGGTAAAAAACCTTGCCACTAGGGAATATGTGGGACTGCTACCTTGGCTACAAAAAGCACCATTTTAACTTTTGCTGTTGTGATATTATATAAAACACATAT
>JASANE010020143.1:0-12885 GCA_030248225.1 Trileptium ribeirensis | reverse complement strand
ATTTGAGCTATCACGAGACACGAACCTAAATTTAAGTTTGGTATCCATTAAGAAAAAATATACAAACTGGCAGTCTCTATTTTACGACATGAAATCTAGGTTAGAACTTCGATGAATTATAGTGAAAACTTCCACTCAGCTTCAATTGAATAAGGCTAGTACCTCCTCTTGGCCATTATCCAACTCATTTCGCTCAAAGCTCTGCGTTGTCCCACCAGCCTCTTCGGCGCCGGTCTCTTCTCTGTTTTGTTCATCATCATAGCATTGTCTGACTTGCTCTTCATCGTCTTCAACGACGTCCGGAGAAGCGATTTCATTTTCGGCGCCATCGATCTCGTCGTGCTCCGATTTTTGCAGTTCTTGTTGTTGTTGCTCTTCATCGCTAGCACCCGTAGTTTCCGGCTGTCGCAGTTGTTGGTCAGCTTCAGTTTCCGGATTGTCATTGTCAAAATCTTTTTCTCCAGCTGTGGACATCCGCTCTTCATCATCTTCGTCATCAGTAACAACGCGACGACCTGATGCGTCCGCCCCGGTGTCTTGGTCGAAAAGTTCTTGGCTCATGTTATCGTACTCTTTGTCTTCGACCGATTCATCATTTGTCCCGACACCGCCTTCGTCGAATTCACCCTCGTTTTCTTCTACAACATTGTAACCGTCTTCTGTGTCACTTGTTGGACTCTGGATTTCCTCGGAGCTTTGGACGACATTATCTTGCGACTCACCGTACATGATTCCATCGTCCATGGGATCATAGCTATCGCGAGTCTGATTGTAATCATCATTCTCGGTGACGACCTAAATTTTCATCAATTAAATAAATAATCGCAAAGTCGCCAAAAAACACAACATATTTTCCGACGCCACATCTGTTTCTGTATTTTAAATATTAACAAATCTGGACATTATAGGATACTTGGTAAAATGTACCATAACCGTGGACCGGATTAGTGACGCATTCGTCTGCAAATCTTGTGTTCAAAGCGCTACACAAGAAAACCCACAATGGATTGGGAGCTCAGAGAAGGAATACAACGAATCAATTGATTGCAAACGCTGGATTGATTCTCTCTCAATAAACTGAGTGCCGTATGCGTCTAAATTCAAATACAGCTTCGTTCTATTATTGGGGCGCTGCTGTCTTTTGGAGATGGGAAAACGAAACTGTACTGCACATGTGCGCCAGCTGTACTAAGATGATGTTTGACGCTAAATGACAAAATATTGATGGCTATTTCTTTAATGAAAAATCACATTTTCATAGCCTTCGTTTGTCGCTGAAGGGCCATTCTGCTCCGATTCAAAGAATTGGTAAATTGAGAATATAAAAATAATGGCGGCTGTTGTCAACATCCGAGGCCATACTCTATAAAAGCGGTGAAATGATGAGCAACATTCAGTAGATGGGTCACAGCTCAAAAATACGTTTAAAGTTTAAAATAGATTTTACGAGTAGGGATCGGGCGAATACGTACTCGGTATTCGGTGGGAATACAATTACTTCTAAATGAGGTTTTTCGTCATGAATCTTCGCGCAGAGGGTCTTGAAAAGATGCTAAGAAATTTCTTGAAAAAGCATCATTTTTCCCGTTCCGTATAAAATACATATATTCTTTCATTTATATATTGTATAAAAATACTGGCTTTTCCGTTCGCTGTAAATTTTACCATGGAACATGAGCGGGAGAGTTTATCGGTTCGAGATCACCGTGCGCGATAGGCGCGCCCTGGTTGAGCCGGGTCTTCCAAATTCCTTGATAAAATTTTTATAAATCACATTGGAAACGCTGCGATGACTGTATTGATGTTGAAAAATTTCATTTTTTACTTTATTCAACAAAAATTTCAAATTCAAAGAGAAATTTTTTGTAAAACACTAAAATTTTTACGTAACTGGAGGTGCTTTAGCCATGAAGCAAAAATTTTGCTCGGGCAACAACCGTTTTACACCGAAAAGCGTCAAGTTCCCACCGGTTTGGATCAGCCAAAAATATAAAAAAACTATGCCAAGTGTATGAATGCGGAAAAATGAACAACTGTAACGTTAACATACAGCGGAACAACTCATTAAAAATATATTCCTGTTACGAAACAAAGATGTAACTCACCAAAAAATATTTATTAATCTGTTATTCAATAATGCGTAGATGCAGCAAAACTGATAGTCAGATATCTAATACGTAGCACCCTAAAATGGTTAATTCTACCTCAGAACTGCTTACGAATCGTGAACAACATATGTATGTAATCTATGTATATAAGAATCTTAAAAGCACAGGACGCACAGAAAACATAAGCAGAATTTGGTACACGCCGCATGACATTCGTTCCTTTCGCACCACTCGCCTTGTCTCGCCCATTGATATACGTAACTACCTCTACACGAAGAGATACGTTGAAATACAGTGAAGATTTGAAATCAGCACACAGGAAAACCCATATGAACTTATTTTGAGCCACAAATCTATTAATATGTTGTTAGAAGTGTTGATGTCACAGATGACTATATATGGCGTCGGGCCCAAATTTGGCCTCAAATAACCAATTGACGTAGGGGTCCTAGATCAAATTTGTTGAGACCCTTCAGTAGCTCTATCCATACATCAAATTTCGTCTGAATCGCTTGAGTGGTTACATAGCTACATCTCGACAAAGTTTGACCAAAATTTTGGTAATTTGGCCATTTGCTAAAGTCCTCAAAGCCCCATAGGAACCCGACCAAAACAATTTATATAACCCTAAATAAAGCTTCTCTGTGGTGGGACATGCAGTATTTGACGTGATTACAACGCTTAACTACTGAAACATGGTAAAACAGCGTGACGAAATCTGGTTATAAAATCACTCGTTTACCTGATCGTGTTCCATCGGTTCATCGAACATCTCTGAAGCGACACCTACCCCGTTCGAGCTGGCACTGGCCACTGAACATTGCATCCTGCAACACACGCAATCAGAAACAACACTGACCACAAAAGACATGGAGTTGTCGCGACAAAAACAGGACTAATATGTACGTCATTATGAACTATATAGTAAAAACGTTTAGGTTGTGTGCAGTACTATTTCCCACAAATTTCAGCGGAGCGGCGGTTACACGCACGGAAAATAACAAATGACGCCGTGTGGGCAGACGTAAGAATCAAAGTTTCGTTTAATATAATTTAGTTTGTCACATCGGAAACAGTGAATTTGTTTCAATACAACCCTCGGCTTAGTATGAGAAAGTGTGGCCTGTTTTACTCCAAAACATACCACCAGTTCATATTTCGTACAATGATCGTTGATAACGTTTTTCACCAATTCTTGGGTTTTAGTCAAAAAAAATTATATTCGACATAAACCTAGATGCTCCGAAACCATCGGGCTTCCACTATTTATAAAATATTTTGCTATGTGTCCTGCGTTTAACCACGTTCAGGTTACCCGTTACAGAAAGTTGGTATGATGTTACCAACTAGGCACTGTCACTGATATCGTTACTTTGTAGTTAGCCGTTTCAAAATCATTATCGCATAAATCCAGAACGTGATTTATTGCTGACTTTTTCAAATTTACTTTGTAATTTATTTTCTGGTATTTTCTAATCCCCAAGTAATGAGACAGTTATGACAGAAGCACGTGAAATACAAAATGATGCAACATTTACATTGCATGATCATGATGTAACTGTAAACATGTTGCGTCAGAATCGTGGGCGGGCCTGATGCAATATGTACTATATATGTACGGTGTGTATTTATTCATTGGTGGCATTTCTTCGTTATGGTTATCTTGAGTTAGTAAACTTAGTTGAGTTTAAGAATTCTTGTGTTCTGTTGTTTAACACAACAGAGACAAACGTCTATTGGCTCGTGTACCCGAGCAAAGCTGAGAGCCCCGCACTGTTTCAGTTCCCTTGTTCATGTTCCTACCGGTAAACCACCAGTTCATTTATAACTTGATGTCTTTTCTCATAGCCTGTTCCGAAATGGCACATTAGATAAATCATGTAAAAACTATATATCTATAAATTGCGTTTTATGTCGATGAAAAATGCATTAACTGTTTGACTCAGGAAATTTAATAACTAGATTAGCAAATTCCATTTTCTTAATAATCGACCTGTTAAGTATTGTTTGGAATTTTAAATCACCAGGAAAAATTCAACTTATATTCTATCGAAACCATTTCACGAATGCCAGCGCTAAGGAACCTGTCATATGTGTTTTTGAAGGGAAATTTACCAGGATTTATATAAACAACTTTTTGGATTTTTCACTAGTGCTATGTTAATATGATTATATGCCTACACGTCACGAATCCATGTAAGTCGCGGTCAAAAATAATATGCGAGTAAACTTTCAAGTGACCTCGAAGAACCATCCTATTTTGTAATTTTGTATAAAATTGTTACGGAAAGCTTTTTGGGCAATTGAAATTCGGCGTAAAACTGTTCGCGAACCCACTGCCAGCGATTGCCATCTAGCCATTTTGTGTTCACAAAAATTACGGTAAATCTCCCTAAATTTTTAGAACGATATTTTGTCGCATCTAATTTAAACCCGTTTCTTCGTGAATACCGATAGCTAAACTACAGGATCGATTTGTTTGTGACGTCATTGTTGCATTAAATTTGTCTGCGAGCACTCAATAATCCAATTTTAAATAATTACGAATTAGGGAACCCAATTTCTGCAAATTGAAAACTCCGAAATTTCGTGCGGACAAATGGTATAATTTTTGGCATTTGAATCCGTTTTTGCCACTTGTCAGTTATCGAAAAACGGAATCAAATTGAGTATAATTTCCGTAACAAAGGTTTGCGACTCGATATAGGTTATTACAAAATAAGATGGTTGGTGAGGTCACCTTTTAAGTTTACTCTCGCATCAGTTTAATCCAAAACGATCGAAATAGCAATCGAACAAAATTTCGTTTAATAGAAATCCATCGATTGCGATCAATCATTTTCAACTTACTTTAGGCCGTGACTGTACCAACTGCAAAAATCAAAAAAGACAAGTGCGACGCAAGTTAAATCCTAACCTCTTGATTGTACGACAATGTGCCACTACGGTACGCTTATATTAATGTTGATGCCTTATACTGCGGGGCGTTTTAACTGCGTTGCGCACTTTCCAACGAGTCTTTAAATGCTGCCGATATCCTAATCTTAACAGAGCAAACAGAACCAAACTAACAGCCACAAGGCGCACCAACGTCGCCATCATAGCCGTGAAGCGATGCCAGTTTCGACCGCTATACTGTTTACCTTCCGAGCAAACTAGCCCCAATCTTACAAATGGGCACGCTGGTGTTATGTATTTTGCCCAATAAAATTATACGCTAATCAGCGCTCGAACACCAGGCCGCATGACTTTGAGACCTGGGCTGTAACCACTGAGTCACACGACCACCATCGGTAAATATTTGAACTTTACTTACTAATGAGTAATTAACAATCAAGAACAATATATTATTGATAAATGCATTTATTTTCAGCTCCAGTCATGATTTTATTGATTATGAATATTTTCGGGGGAGAGACATCTACAGTTTTTGGATAAAAGTTACTAAACAGATCCAGGCATATTTTCCAGGACCGAAGATAGAACGTGTGACCGAGCGTACAATACATGTTCCTGTCTGAACGAATCGAATGGAAAATCATTCGTTGGTGGCGAAAAACAGCATATAAAACCCAAAATAATTTTCTTTGTTTTTCTGTAATGAACGATGCAAACTGGGGAAAACCCCTGGCACAAGTTGAGACTTTAGGAAATTTGTAGCAGCTACCGTCACCCACTTTGGTACGCCGCGATAAAGCGACGATATATTAACATTCGGGATATCCCATGCAGTAAATCTTTGGCTGGAACTATACATGTGTGGAAAACAATGGAATCTAAAATATAGTTAAAATTTCCCGCAAATACCATGGATGAAGAACAACAATTGAAAATACTTAAATTTTCAAGCCTGATTTTCACCTAGTTACATAGCATCGGACAATGTTTTAACCTAGCAGCACTATAATTGTTACATTTTCTCATGCCATCCGTTTCTAGATCAAAGCAACACTGAGCTGCATTAACACCAAACTTTGTCCCACGCCCTCCGAAAAATTTTATATATATACTGTACAATAGCTAAGCTAAGTAATCATTGCAAATATACTGCCCAATTTGCTCCGCTGGCACAAATGTCCTTGTAGCATGGTCATTGATTACATACAAAATGCACCAAGAAACAATTTATACAGGCACTAGAACAGAAAAATTTTCTTTCACTTTTCGGAAGCGTTGCGTTTGCTGAAAATAGCTCGCTTCGACAATACAATGTTACATTTGCACAACAAAGTACATACCCGGATGGTTCGTTGCCATATGTCGATTGCCTGTTCATGTGCCCTCCGTCATCCTCATCATCGTCGCTCCACAATTCACCTTCGATGCCGAGCCCCGCGTCAGACATTGTACCAAGTCCACTAATGTATTTCAAATATATTTGCTTTATACACCAGATCTCATCTAAGTAATAAATAATGATAAATATTATACTTAATATTGAGCAGCAGATTTCAGATTTTTGGTGGCCGCCGATCTAACTCTGAAATCAAAGATTACGGAAACAATGCGACTCAGACAACAGTATCGGATGTAACCGTAACTACAGCGCACGATGTGCGGTATGTGTTTCCCGTGTAGCCATTGAAGTAGTAGCGACTAGTTCTACCAGAACAGCCACCAACCACGAAACCGAGAAGCTATTATATTTCCTTGATATTTCGCCACCCCTCAATCTAACAAATTTATCACAGGAACCGTTGCTCCAGCCCACCGCAGAAACCGTGCTCCAGTCCACCGCAGGCACCGTTGCTCCAGTCCAACGCAGGCGCCGTTGCTCCAGTCCAACGCAGGCGCCGTTGTTCCAGCCTACCGCAGAAACCGTAGCTCCAGTCCACCGCAGGCGCCGTTGCTCCAGTCCAACGCAGAAACTGTAGCTACAGCCCACCGCAGGCGCCGTTGCTCCAGTCCAACGCAGAATCCGTTGCTCCAGTCCACCGCAGGCGCCGTTGCTCCAGTCCAACGCAGAAACCGTTGCTTCAATTCACCGAACACATACAACTAATGAAAAAGCCACTTCTGGTACGCCAGCCGCGAAGTTGCGCACCCCCCCACCAATCGTATTATTGTTATGCACTTGTGCATTAATGTGTTATTACGTAGCCCCGATGCGAGCAGGAGTTGTGTCAGAGAGTCTTTAGAACAGAGATTTACAACTTTAGTCAAGAATTTAGTTTAACGTTTCAGAAATAACATCTCGGTTTGGTAACAAATTTAAGATATGAGTTAACAGGGTTTCGTAACTATTACCAAACCTTTGTTTTGCGCACAAAACACTAGAATGTTACACGCATAGGAGGAAAATGTTTGGCGTGCGAAAGTGATTATTTGCAGACCAAAGGGCGGAAGGCCATGGGTCGAATCCTACCCCAACGAAACGTTTCGACGGCTGCTTTTCAAATGCCTTTGTTTTCCAACTCCTACCGCAAGGCCTAAATGAAGAATACATAACATGGAGTTCGTACTGGGCGGCCGGATTTTACGGACGCTTTATAGAATCCAGCATCATAGCCACATACCATCATGGCTTAACGGCTAACAGCATAGCTGCCGTTAACCGCTAATCCGATTATGAAATAAAATATCTTACATATTATACAAAACATATGCTTACCGATATGCTTGCCGATGTCCCAAATCGGTAAGTTAGATAAACAAGCACAGTTGTTGAGATGTTTCGTTCCGAAATGGGATCATTGCCAACCCATTATGTTGGCTCGTAGTGGTCGATTGCGTTGTCAACTGCAATAAAAATACACAGCGACAGCGACAAAAAGATCAGTTTTGCAGCGCCTGCGAGTCATGGAGACGCTGTTTAAAAATAGACGTGGTCGGAGAAGAGACTACAGTTTCCGGCAGATTATTCCAAATATTGATGGCTCGTTG
The DNA here is from genome assembly GCA_030248225.1 of Trileptium ribeirensis. Taxonomy (NCBI): domain Eukaryota; kingdom Metazoa; phylum Nematoda; class Enoplea; order Enoplida; family Thoracostomopsidae; genus Trileptium; species Trileptium ribeirensis. The sequence continues at coordinate 4,894 of JASANE010020143.1, read as the reverse complement.
AGAAAAGAAGTTAAGTCGGACATTTAGGCGTGGAGTTTGTGTGTGACGGAGCGTACTTTGATACTTATCCCGTTGCCTACAACAACAAATAGTAAGCAAGAATGCTAATCTTTGAGTTCATTTAAGGTGTATCTTATTCATTGTAGTAGTACCTGTACAAGCTATGTATGATTGTTGGGTGACACTTATCCCGTTGCCTACAACAACAAATAGTAAGCAAGAAGGTCATGGCCGCGATAAACTGGTCCGCCATAAAATTTAAACATTCTAGACATATCATAATCAAGGATGCCATGGATAATTTTGTGAATGAGAATGAGGTCAGATCTGGTACGCCGAGTTTCGAGAGATTGAAGTCCCAAATAGTTTAGCCTTTCTTGTTATATATAAAGAAGGCCAATGGCACACCTTGGTAAAAGACGGAATTGTCTACTACCAATGCTTAATAATTGCAACGTCGGACTGGAATACGTTATGTAAGAAGATTTGCATTTAGGCCCAGCGGCTGGTACTCGACGAAATGGCGCGAAAGCAACCGCCAAAAAATTGGAAGTACAATCTTCCACCCATGGATTCCTTAACAAGCGCTCGACCGACTGAGCTATTCTTGTCCAACATCACATCAGCTATAAAGCTGCTTGTGACAGACTAGCTCGGTCGGTAGAGAAACGTCAACATAGTTTATTACCAGTCAAGCCAGCCTTATACAGAACTGTTATGCATCGTCCATACACACACTGTAAATGTTAGATATAGACCTAAATGTTAGATATAGACCAAATGAAAGATCCTGTTATACAAAAATAGTAGACTGACATGTGGTAAATAAACAGCTGAACATGATACGATCAGAAAGGGCATAGAGCCACTTACAACTCATCATAGTTTGAAAGGATAATGGTGATAACACTAAGCAGCCACTGCACCTAAATGTTGGTAACACTAAATAGCCACTGCACGAAGACATGCATGTACCATTTGCGAATTATCTATAATAGTAGTATTTGAAAAAAAAATATTTGAAAGTCACTGTTTAGGTCGGACATGCAACTTATATGCACTAACAAGGTACACGAAAATAGATATCCACACTTTGTATTTCGACGGAACTTTTGATAAGATTAGGAAGGCTTGAGGGACTGCCTCAGAACTGATCGCATATTCTTATCGTAGCGCAGAAATTGCAGAACGTCGTCATTTTCAAGCGAAATTTGAATGGTCTACAGTTAGGAACGTGAACGAGAGGTTTATTGCAGGCGAGTTCGGTTAACGAATTCCAGGCAGTGATTACCTGGACTCCGAAGGAATGTTTTAAAACCGTCGTTTCGAAATTCTTTTTTATTAATTTTAGTGAGTGTGTAACCGTTTGCGATATGCCAATGCGATGCGCTACGATCTATTAATTTAATATTATCTTCCTTGAAAAAGGAATGGCTATAACCCAAATAGGAGTGGCACCGAATTAGTAATACTATTAAAAACTTAAAAAGTGTCGAGTAAAAAAGAATGCCCGGGCGAGCAGAACAGGTGGGCTCTGAGGTTAGTAGCGCAACTTGTTGGGTGCGGCAGCCAGTCGGGGCGGCTCAACATGTAGCGTTATTCTTGAGTAGACCGTGTGAGTAAGTGGTTTGGATTCGACGAACCACCTCGAGACTCCTACCTCAGTACCAGTTTGCCAGCCAGTCGGGGGCCTAGGGATTGAGAGAATTCCAATTGAATAGTAGTCGACCGCTAATATACAGTTTTAGTTAAAATAGTCTTTCAGCCAGTCGGGCGCAACTCGTTTAAAATAATTGGCACGTAATAGCGAATTCTAAGGCTCAGGTTAAAGTACTCAGATAACCCTGCAATTGATCAGCCAGCCGGGGGTCAATTCTATCAACTCATAAGAGCCTTAGTAACGTAATGTGGTAAATGCGACATAGCTGTCATCGTTCAAACGTAGACTCCACGATTCTGGTGCATTGCCTGCTTAATATATCATTTTTTGTTTCATCTTCAGTTTGGCCTCGCACCAAGGCGAGGCTCAATCTTCCCTATCGCATGGACGAAGGTTCTATCAATCACGAAAGTCACCTTTGCAACGCCAACGTTCGTACCATGCCAAGGGTCGAATGGTACGTGTAATAGTTAACATAAACTCATTGACCGTCACTCAAACCTTAACACAGTTGTCCGCCAGTCGGGGACAATTGTATCAAATAAGGACAGTACTAGTGTAAATCTAAGGATCTAGGCTGACGTACTCCAATACTCGTGCATCGTCAGCCTGTCGGGGGTGATTGTACCAATCTCACAAGAGGAGTAACAGAATAGTACGTGACCTAACCTTCACGCTAATAGAAGTTAGGGACGCGTTAGCGGAGTTAGCCAAGTGGCCAAAAGAATAGTAATCTATAGGCCGAATAAAACTAGCAGTAGATACTTAAAGCGTGATCTTACAGTCTTCGAGGAGAGAATAAGGGAATAACGCTCAATAACAGTGTCTTAACGTTTTATATTTTGCAATAGAGGTACTTTGCTACGTATATATTTGTTTCACAATTGTCTAGACCAAGAGTGCTTCGAACGTAGCCTCGCTGCGACGCGAAATATAGGGCACGAATACTGATCACAAAGGAAAGAACGCCCTATAACCGAATATCCCCACCGGCATTTTATTGGCCACACCTCGAACCGCACCATCTTTCGGTGATGAATGCCGTCCCCTTTAATATCCGATAGCCGTCATAACAAATTTTTTTCCAACCCCTACCCCCATGAAAACCTTAGAATATAATAAACATTAACCAAAGAAAGTTGTCACCGAAAACAATTCTTTTGCGTTAAAACTTTCACATGCGATTTGAACACATAACTCTCAAATAAAAATCATAAATCCATCCGAGAACTGTAAGTATATGTTTGCGACCTCAACTATAACAATAAACTTAAACAACCGCGATACTACGCGTATGCTACTGCACACTTTGGTGGGTATGTAACCATAAATGGAAAGATCAATAATTCAAACGGTTGAAAGGAAAAACGCGTAGTAGTCAAAACAACGATTAACAATTAACGCATAGTTCTTCACGCTAAGGAAATCGAGCCCACCGCACTCTAAACTCTATGCCAACAACTACTACAACTGACAGAAAACTAAAACTCAAGCTAACAACATATTAGGTAATAAAATAAACTAAATCAAATTATTTAAATTTGAACAAAACAAGACTACAAAATCAGCGAATTTGGGATTTTAGAAATTGGTGGGATGGGGACCGTATAAAAATTCAAATGGTGGAAAACCCTAATTTTTAGTTTTGGGTGGGGTTTTGGGTTATGTTTGGGGTAATTAGATGGGTTTGGGCCCGAAAACCCCATGCATAGCCTACAGAACCCCCGACACTTTTTCCTTTTCTTCAAACCTATGCTAGCTATATAATTAATCGTTAATTTTCCTCTACTTTCTTTTAACTAATTTAATTTCTTCTGTTCACCTTTTTCCTTAATATTCCCAAAGCCCCTAAATAACTTTCTTTTTTTAGAATATATCCCGCCCCTTTAGTTTGCCGCTTTTCCTACCCTTTTCCGTTACCCTGCCCTCCTTCTCCACTATCTTTCCTTCTTCTTACTTCTGCAAAATTTCTCAAACTCATCCACTTGTGACATATTGAATCCTCGTTCAATAGTTTATTGTTACTTATCTGATTCTACCACCTTATGTGTATTTTACGAGCATCTATCGTGGAAAAATTTCCCTAAGGAACTTAATGAATGTTCGCGTCATCTATGTCATCTTGTCACATGTATTACGTGCCGCGCATTTGTTGTTGATTAATGAGTATTGTGGCGACACGTGTATATTAAGTTTAAAATGTAACTTTTGCGACGTGTGTATATGTTATGGTATGTAGGAAAAGGGTTTTTGTTTCATAACCCATTAGACTTTTACATGTGAGCGTATTTCTGCCGGATTTTCAGAATTTTGTTTGAGTTAAGGACTCCGGGAACTTTATGAAAGGGGTTCTCAAACGCTAAAATTAAAATTTTTGTTTTACAGACCGAATTTTACAGTTTTAAGAATTCTTAACCAGGTTGGCAGCAATTCATTAAAAATTAACGGGTTAGAGAGATTATAGGCTTCTTTTGAGTTTCAAGAAATCGAGTTTCAAAAATTTATTTAAGTGGTAACGCAGTTAGCTCAGGGCCTTCTGTCGGCCTTGGAAGCTGCGCAGTCAAGGTGAGTACGATACAGTTGTTTATGTATTTATGTATGTAAAATGTTTGTGATTTGTTGTAGTGTGTGAAATAAAATATCTGCATTATAAGTGGTAACACATTAAGGCCCCATAAATTAGCTAATAAAGCAGCCTTAGGGATCTCATTGGAATATTTTGTGTCAAACTTGTCGTAGTTCGAGTGTAAATCAACAGTTGTACTAAGCACCCCTAGGACCACGTAGGCTACGCTACTTAAGTTATACTCTTCAAGCTCACTTCAATCCATCTCTTTTATAAACCCCTTGTCTTTTCTAAATATATTATTTTTCGTTTTCCCACCATCCCTTATCTCTTTCTTCTTCATCAATCTATCTCTAAAATTTTCAGATTTTTACTATTCCCCAACTGCTAAAGCACCCCCTAAAATTAACACCTACTACCAAAATTTTCCTAAACTTCTTTTCCCTTCATTTTATCTCAAATTATCATTTTAACCACCGTCCTGCTCCCAACTTCCACAAAACGCTATATCTCCATGCGCCTTTCCCTTTAATTTTCCATAAACTACCTGCAATCTTTCCTTTGCTTTAAATTCATATCCCCAAAAATTCCAGAACCACTATTATCCTAAAACTTTACTTTTCTGTCCCTTTCTTCCAAATTTCTACTTGTCGTACCTTACTCCTTCT
>JASANE010020142.1:0-10126 GCA_030248225.1 Trileptium ribeirensis | reverse complement strand
TGTCTTGCTTTGGTTCGTTTAGTATTGCTCACTAAAACTTTTCTTTCGTGTAAAAACTCGAAAAAAAAATAGGAGCTAACTCGTAAAATAAGGGAGTTTTAAAACATGTTATATTTTATAATGAATGAATGAATAAGAATTAATAAGAACAGAATATTATACTTTTACAACTTTTTATAACAGAAGTGGGTGGAAAATTTGTCCTTGAACAAATAATATTAGTAAGACTTGGCTGCGCCTGGAAAATTACTGGGTACAGACACAAATTCTCAAATTTATGGGTTTTGTGTAGAACCCCCAAAAAATTTCTTGGAACTTTCATACCTTCCGCTTCGGTCAACGGGATAATCCAATACTTTTATGCAAGAAATTAGGAAATATACATAGAACATAAATTGTGCCGTAACTAAATGTAGTGTATAAACAAATTACCACAAGTTCCAGTAAATAAATACGCATTAAAAACGAATTTGAGTTCAGATCGGTGCAAACTGCAGTTGAAGTTTTGGCCAGTTAAATTGCAAATCCGACCGAATTGGCGACAGGACAACATCTATATACACCAGTGAGTAATCGGCAATGCCGGCGTTTGACACTTCCTACCGCCCGAAGGGGCCTCACACCCATGAGCCCTATCACATTTTTAAACGTTTTAATCACTTCGAGCAGACGAGCCTTTGAATTTGTGTCCAAAAAATCACCGAAATTTGATATATTTTTTCTATTTTCTCCTAGATTGGCTACAATTTTCCACAATTTTAGCCCTTTTGTGTCTATTTTTACCGAATATTCTGCAATATTTTGAAAAATTTTCCAAATTTCATCACTTTCGTGGGAATGGGACGGGGGAGGGGGTGCGGAACCGTAGGGACCCCTTACATATTAATGCCGGGCCTGGTAACCGGAACCGAAATTAGCCGGAAACAGAACTGCAATTTTTAGCCGGAGCCAGAATCTGGTAATATTAGTAAAGTAAAATAAGAGTACGTATTAAGGACCATCTTGTTTGTTAATTTTGAACGATGTTTTTTTACATGATTTTTTAACCGGATAATAAAGTTGGTTTCATTGTTTTAAATGAAAATAATTTTTCAATTAGTTGTAGGTTGAAGATTGCCACCGATTTTACGCTAGCTCTATACGATGAATGCATCTGTGCTTACGCAAACAGCAGTAAATACAGAAATTACTAAGGCTGTACAGCGTAAAATTTTTTCTTAAAATTATAATTTTCTAAAAAGCTGTGAATTATAAATTTCCATTATTTCGATGTACTGTATCTTTATTCATGTAAGGTTAAGACATGCAATTTATACATGATCGGACGAAAAATCTTACTGGAGGTAACCATTAGACCAAAAAGCTAACTGATTACTCAGCCTACATTAAAAAATGGGACAAATTCCCCATGCCCCTTGGCAAGTAGCTCTCACCTTTTCCGCATCTGTGCGGAAAAGCCAGTATTATGTGTTAAAAATAAATTACAGTGTTCCCCTTAATGTACTACCATGGGAGTATTCTTGCCCAGCTGTGCTGTTGACGAGTAATAAGGAAGCTCAATTTGTAACCTGGAACTAGGCGATGAACCCAGATTAATAACACTCACCCGCCTTCTCTCACCGACGAATTACTGGAGTTAGACAACTTTCAGCAAAGTCATATACTCAAAATTGTTGTGGTCTTATGAGCATAAGAGAACTAGCTGATAAAGCCACAACTTGTGGTAGTTGTTTGACGCATACTAAGCAGTAACGGTTGGGCAATGGCTTACTTAGTAAATTTTGGACTAAATATATTCGTGTGTGATTGAATAGTGTTATCCATCTGTGCCTTTTATAGTAGGGTAGTAGAGGGGATTTATTCTGCCCAAAATATTTAGTTTTTATGTTATACAAATAGCACCTAATGCTGCGCTTATAGTTTAGTTTGTTAGATAATCCTATCTAAGAAATAGGGAACTTCAAATTTACAAATTTCGCTAAGCATATATCCACAAGACATGACACCAGAATTTCGATTCCAGCAAAAATTAGCCGAAACTGGAATTCCGGTTACTCCCTGACATATATAATAGGCTTCAGATATACCCATCCCCATAATTTATACACTAGCAACTACCTATGTTTTAGCGCCGATATATATACACATATTTAGATAAGTGTTGAATATTTAAGTACGGTCAACAGCTTACAAGAAATACAAATTTTATTGACCTTCTATAACAAATTTATTGGAAAAACAAGTACACTGTCTACGAATATGTTACATGAAGTAACTGTCTTTTATACAATATTAGTTTCACAACGCAAATACACGCCATGCATATATATAAATCATAAATTGTTCTACCACGGTGATTATCGAGTTACCACCTAACATTCCAAATTTATTTCCTTCTTTATTTATATATCCTTATTTAAATAAATAATAACCATAAATTTTGTACTCCAAGAAAGCTGTCGAATCAATTCATAAAAGTTGAAATTTCCGATGTGCCTTAGCACTAATGTTGAAATCATCAACGTGAGTCATATAAATCACAGAACTATATAAGATACAATTTGGTATGTGTTTACTGTATATATCATACATGTTTGCTATGAGTTCAATGTATATAATGATCTTAATGATGACCCGTATTATATAAATTTTATCTGTAATTGTTAAACAAATGTGTCGCTTCAATTTATCAACATGGATTCAGTTGCGAATGACACAGCAAATAATAAATACAGATGAATACATAAATATAAGTATTTGTGTATGCGACGGGTATGTGACGATATAAATGAGTACAGAATTACAACATACTATACCAGGAATCCGCGATGAATTACCCAACAGCGGCTCAACAAGATAGGCCAAACGATATGCTAGGCCTTGTCCTTAATTCCATCGTAGACTCCTAGTATGCCGTAGGGAACAATCGCTACTACCACACCTATTACAAAAGGTACTGTTTCACACAATAATAATAACGAAACATATGTAGACATACATATTTATGTGGGAATAGGCATGTAGACATTTGACCGCATACATGAAGACACCCACATATCGATTCTACATGCATAATATATAAACCGTATGTATGACTCACATGAATGGTACCCCATGGGCAAGCGCAAGATTCATAGTCCAAAAAAGCAAAATATAGCACGAGTTTAATAAGATTATTTTCAAGTTTACAATCTTACGGTCACGTTAAAGGATGCCTTACATGTTCACACTAAAGAAACTGGATACTTTCGTACATTAAACTAAACCAAGAATACAAACCCTTAAACATAAAGGTACAACATTGCTATGCGTTGAAAACTAGTCATCTCATCCTAAATAAAACAAATCGGAATTTGTCAAAATGATAAAAACCCCGGAAATAATACAAAATCAAAGCAGGAATGTTTTTGAGCCAGACGTTGACACTGAAAGCCGTGTAGCTATTAACGTATAATTGAAACGGAGGAGCATAGCGAGCAGAGTATCCTGAAATAGCTACAATTATGCATAAAAATTTTTTTTCCGCCTGTCGGTGGCATAACAGTTCGCCAGATTGATCGATTTTTTCAATTTAAATTTGTATCCAACGCATAAGGGAACGTAGTTATGCACATACTTTTGTGTTTACGCTGCTCCAATGACTATTTATGTAATTAGTTATCACAAACTTTAACAGACACAATTAAGAGATATTTTGATTTAGGGTCAGCCAACATTTTAGGCTATACTCCTATCACAGGCATTGGATTGAAAATTGTAGGCTGAAGGTATGTTACAACGGCACCTAGAACCAACGTGATAACTATGTTAGTAAACTATATTATAATATTTATATACTATCCATATATGCTCATTACTAACATGTTATGATAGCAAGCACAAGGGAACATTATATTATATGGTTGACCGTGGTATCGGTGAACCCTACCTTCACCGAATCGAGAATTCTCTCAACGTTAGTTACACCTTTGATGTTATGAATTTTTTGGCAGAGCAGCCGTTTTCGATATACCAAAGTTCAAAAAAATATCCATCAAAAAGTTATCTTTACAATTTTAAAAAGTAAGTTTCCTGCTTGTTGGGGATGAACGATAGGATCATAGGGTTATTTAATCTGTTAAACACGTTGATTTTATTGTTTTAACTAACGATGTATTGAGTGTGTTTTTAACCTTGCACAACGGCACCGCTGCTAAATTTATGTGGGTGATTAACATAATAAGAACTCTTCATATTATATATAATTTTTCTTACAATTTGTGATTTATCAAACTCAAAACTTGTTGACTTTTTTAAAAATTAGACCAAGAAATGCAGTCCTACGGTTTTGGTATGTGATTAAAATGGCTGTAGTGTTGGCGTTAATACATTGCCGTTGTATTATTATTGTGTGTCTTTAGAGAGTTGAACTTAAAACTTCGAAATAACTGCATATTAGCTGCTGTGCGACTAACTAGTAAATTAAGTAGTATAAACATTTTGCGATACCACAAATTCGTTTTACGAAATAATATACCATTGGCATACATGTTCATAGGGGTTGTTACCCGCTCGCCCCACCCGAGAGCCCCGCTACCCATCCTGGCAGGTTACACAACCCCCTCCTACAGGCACCGCATGCGCCGAGCCCACATGTTCTTTTTGCGTCATGAGACCTTAAGCATGTACGACCATCGGGTTGACATCCTACATTAGAACAATTAGCAACATCGGCCACTGCAGTAGCAACACACGCAGCAACGTAAATAAGTGCAAACAGTCGAAATGTGAATTTCCTGAATTTCATCATGTGTACATAACCGACCAGACAAGTATCAGAGATAACTTGCATATTTTCAAGACTTAACGTATCAAATTAAGTCTGAGTTTCACAGCGTAAAAACTTAAGTTTTTAGTTAAGATATTATCAAATAAAGCATTTATTTGAACAGACAACATTCATAGCGTTCGCTGTGTTTTACGCAATATATTAAATAAATATTCTGAATACAGTTATAAACAAGTTAGTATTAAGCATCAGAAATATAGAAACAACTACTATGACACACAAGAATTATAAATATAATGTAGCAAAATGTTTATATGAATAATAAACCATTCTATGTACGAAAAGTTGCGCTCGCTCAAATGACAGACTTTTCACTCATTCGAAAGAGTCTGACATGGTTCATGAATAGCCGAGCCAGAGCCTAATATCTGTCTGCGAGAGCCGAGCTGAGCCGAACATGGTTCACGAAAAGCCGAGCCAAGCCAAAGCCTAAAAATCAGGATCTTTCTCACCTCTAGTCTGTGATCAACAATGTTAGAATTATAGCATTTTGTACCATAATAGAATGTAAACACTAGGCCAGATCCTCAGAAACTATGTTTCCGATTTTTAGACTCGTATTAGGACAAAGAAAAAGAACCAAGAAGTAATCTTAATATATTTTCCAAACCTACATATATTTTTAATGTTTGTTACAACTTTCCATCAACAGTAAACGACCAGGCAAAAAACATAATACAAGGTACTCATATGGCTCGATGCAACCTGATAAGTATATATATATATATATATATATATATATATATATCAGGGAATAACCGGAACCGGAACCAGCAACCGGAACCGTCCATTTAAACCGGATCCGGAACCGGAACCTGGTCTTCGAAATTTATATATTGTAAAAGATATGAAGGAAGAAATTAAGGTATAGTCGACTTAAAATGCATTAAAAATAACTTTTACATTAAACTTAATGTATTGCCATGACATTATTGCCGTTCTGAAACTTTAAAGAGACTGAGGAAGCTAATAATGTTTATTTATCGATCAATATGTCGTTTTATTGGACACCCAGAGCAAAAAATGCCTTCTACTATACACCCTTGCGTATACTGCGTCAAATTGAATGTGCTTACAAAGCATAGAGCGAAGAATAAACGCTTTCGCTCTGTCCCTATTCGTCTGCCTTTACTACTCATACGTCTGTTAGATGACGTTCTGTAGGAAACTTGAAATTATTGGTTTATAAGATTCAGGAAAAATTAATAGATAAAAAGTAATTTTCTGATCAGTGGTAAGAGACACTGTTTAGGCTAGCGTTGGACAAACAGTGCCCGTCAGTTAGATGATAATGATGATAACTTTCTAATCATAATGCTATAAATGAGACAAACTGTTATATTGCTCGCACAGTTTCAATAAATCCAGTTCATTGCCAAGAAAGCAGTTTTTGGCTGCGTTGTAGATAACGTTACTTCACTTTAATTTCGCGTGATTTACAAAGTTTACAAGCGCACTGGCTGGAGCTTGGCGCAATTTATATTAGCCAAGCGTACGCTAAGTACTTCTATGTAAGCCATACTCTGCTGCCCAGTTGGACTGGTTTAATTCGAACGTAATCCGGAGACTTCTGAATGTGTAAAATAGTTGCCACAAGCATCGACTTGGTTTTGATTTGTTAACAAACTGTTGCAGGTTATTATAAAGATTTCTACTGAAAGTATGTGTCCTACTTACGTTTCACACGGTAAATTGCTTAGTTAATCTTTTCTTTTGCTTGGTTGTATTGGAGCTTGATCATTGTATAATATATATTACATATTTTTGGATCAGAGATGAAGCAAAAATATGGAAAATTTCAAACAACATTTTTAAACCGGAATTCCGGTTCCGGTATGGTTTTTGCCCTTTGCCGGAACCGCAACCGGAACACGATTTTCGCCGGAACCGGAATTCCGGTTACTCCCTGATATATATATATATATATACATATATATATATATATATATAATATTGTGGTATTAATATTGTGGTTTTGGGGGCTTTTCTTTTAGCCCCCCCCAGCTCGAATTTGGTCAATTTTAAAGATACAGAGCTGATTTTGGTATGAATCGATTCAGCTCGTTGAGGCTGTTCAGAAAATACTCATTTTACCCGCATCCCTGAAAAAAAATTTTCTATTTTTTGAGGTCCCTATGGTCCCCCCTCGGGAACCCAAATTTTTTCTCAGAAAATGGTCGTTTCGGGTATCATTCAACTGGGCTTGATGAGAGAAATCTACTGGTGTGTATTTTATTGAAATCTACGACACCGTTAGAAAGTTATGAGGGCCCAAGTAACCCTGAAGGGCGGAAATAAAACGCAGGCCATGCCGTTCTCGATATACTAAGCCTAAGCCTTAGTCTTAGCCTAAGCTAAAGTCCTTATATGAGAAATACACTAAGCCTAGGCCTGAGTCGGGGCTGTCGCCCCCGGACCCACCGATCTAAGCTGTTCTTTTTTCCAACATTATAATGCAGCCTCTCAGGGTTATTTGGGCCCCTCATACATTTCTAACGGTGGCGTACATTTCAATAAAATACACATCAGTATATTTCTCTCATCAAGCCGAGTCGAACGGAACCCAACATGATCCTATTCCGAAGCAACAAATTTTTGGGTTCCCAAAGAGGGACAATGGACCTCAAAATATCGAAAAAAAATTTCAGGGATGTGGGTAAAATGAGTATTTTCTGACCCGCCTCGTCGAGCTGAATCGATTGATGCCAAAATCAGCTCTGTATCTTTAAATTGACCAAATTTGGGCTGGGGGCTAAAAGAAAAGACCCCAATCTTGCAAGTGAAGAGACCAAACTTATATGATTGAATAAAGCTTATCATGACGTCGGCACAAAAGCAATCACAAATTTTTTCAATTTGTGTACAACCACTTGACCGGAAACGGCGCTAACGGCATGTCAGCATGTATTCAGAATATCCGCTCAAACAAATAACTACATAGAACTGCATAATGTAGTGTTATAAATAAAAATAAATAGCTCATAGCTAACTAATATCGCTACAAAACAAACAAAGTTCTAATACAAAATACAACATTTTATACTTCACCGGTTAAATACTGACTGCGTCCCCATGACATAGAAACCTATAATTACAACTTTTATTCATGACTCTTTTGCAAGAAATCCGAAAAAAAATTTTCCGTATACTATATTGAACATACTCAAATATTGTTTTTGTGATACAGTGGTGTTTAACCGTTCGTAGTTTATATTGACTCAAAAAATATTTTACACTACACGCATCGTTCATTGGAATGATTTAAAATCATTCCTGTCTACTAAACCACGAATCTGCTATATTTATAACAAAAACTGTGGTTTTCTTATTGTTACCGATAGGTCATGTAAAATAGTTAATGCTTCGCTAAACTTCAACGGGACCTAATTTTTAGACTTCTTCGCCATACCGAAACGCAAGTGCAATCAGTGATAGGTAACTAGTTTTTCGCTCTACTAAGCCACGAAATCAACTGTCACTGTTTGCCCTGCTATGCATTCTAATCCGCATAAATCACCCGCATCGTATTCGTAAATCCGGCACCCTTCTGCCATCCGGTTACGACAATCAGCGCATCGCCTTTATGAATAAATCCACGCGATTTGCCTTGATCAATGCCATATTTCACACGATTATCGACATCGGTTGGCCAGTCATCATGACGATCACCTTAAACAATCCGATGAATTAATTTTGCTTGATATACTCTATAATAATGTAAAATCGGCTTCGGTTAACGATATGTTGCATCACTAATTTAAAAAGTGTAAGCCGAAAATATTGACAAATTGCTCTGAAACTCTTTGTGATACAGTCAAAAATACATTCATAATTTTCGCATGATCGGTTTCGTATAGCGGTATGTTGCGTCACTAAATTAAAAAGTGACAAAATTACCTAAAAGATCTTTAAGTAATATAGAAACTCACGTTCGTTGGCGGTAAGTCCTAAACTTGAACAGTTAACTGATTCTGTGCTAAATTACCGAGAAACTTCCTTTAAAAAACAGAGCAACAGAGTCTTTTTGTAACAGACTGAGTGTAAGTTGTAAGTTTGTCATCAAAAGCACATTATACTTATTTATTATAAATATAAAAAGCAAATATATATATATAAATATAAAAAGCAAATCTAAAGCATAAATTACGGACTATGTCAAGCCTCTCCCTCCCCCTCCTCCCGAAGTGCGTCATCTCAAGTTTTACCTAACGAATGATCAGATAACGTTTTTCCTTTCTAATTCAAAGTTTGGTCTGGGATCATAATGTTAAACTTTAATCTATAATATTCATATTTTTCCCCATCACAACTGCTATCGTTGAAATTTGACACGATCCTAAATTCAATACCTAAAAACTAAAAAGGCTGCATAGGGTCATTGCTCAATGGATATGACTCTAAAAGTGTTTAAGGGAGCAAGCGCTTCCTCGCAAATTATTTTAATGAGGAATTTCGAGCTGTGATGATGGACATTTCATTTCGAACTCAAATTAATAAACCGTGTAACCAGGACATTCGCTCTATAACAACAAAGCAATATTAATCGAAATTATTCAACACCCATTGCAAATAATATTACAGCAACGTGTTTAATATTTATTTAGTTGAATATTCGGCAATTAGACTAGATGGTGACCAGGCTCATAACCAGAGCAACAAACCAGGTGGGACTCAATAAATTTCAAGGGAGAGGTGGCTCAAACATTGTTTATATGAATAGCAAAATGAATGGGTGATTCTTTTCCATTTCAACAGGGGGCTCGTGCTGGAAGAGGGAAAGTCAAGTCAAGTCTGACTCTGCCACAATACCGACAGGCTGTCGTGACATAACCTATACACATCGTTTGCTAAACGTTTAGCGTAAATCGTACAAGAGTCAAGCCATGTCACATTATTTTCTAATCTACTACCCTGTGCCGTCGATAGCAAAAATATGACACAACTTGAAACGCTTGGAATTTCTATTATTTTAAGTTCAACAATGTTCGGATATGATGAACTTTGGCCGCTTCAAAGTGTGCAGTATTTCCCGGTCGGGAAGCTATTAATCAACATTCCTTAAATAATGTCTCTAACCAAAACGGGTCACGCCTTTACAAATCCGGCAGACAATCATGCTCATAATTTATAATACGGTTGAAAACTAACAACTAAAGCGCCTAATTTTAACAAACCTTCATTCGAATCGGTGTTCTTCGCAGTCATGGTATTATTAGTAAACTTGTCACGGCAAAACGTCAAAATATTAATATTTTGAATGAACCATTAGATAGCAATACTAACTGAACGAAGTACACC
>JASANE010020140.1:0-12819 GCA_030248225.1 Trileptium ribeirensis | reverse complement strand
TAATTACCGCAAGTGCTAGGAATCCATCGTGCCATAACGTTTCAGAACTAGTTAAATGTCAAAGCCTATATCAACTAGACTTGCCAGTATGATTTGATACTTGGTTTTCTTTCTTTTTTATTTCTGTCATAACGCCTTGTCTTACTTGCCGGGCTGGTTGCTGGGAAATTAGTACTCATTATTATTATTATTATTATAAATTTTCAAACAAATGATGGAACATGTATGTATCAATTGTAATCGTACTTATACTTCTCGTCAGGCATGTGCCATAGACCGTAAGAAAACTTGTACAACTCAACAAAAAAACTATGCCAACAGTTTTCTCAAATTAACGTGCAAAATTGTCATACTAGCAATGACAAAGTATTATTACCCTTTTCGAATTACCGGTCACGTGTGTTGTAAGCGGGCAAACAGTTAGTGGAAAAACACAATGGATATATCGATTACTCAAATATGGACTCTTTTAATGATAAATTAGACAAAATATTATACTGTTATAGCATTTCTCAAGTTATTTCTGCAAAGATGGCATCAGAAATATCAAATCTAGAGCTGTACGAAGGTATACCTTCCGAGTTTCCCACAGGTAGTGAACATGTTATTTGTGTTCTAGATGATTTAATGCTTGAAGCATTTAGTGATAAGAAGCTAGCAGCAGCGTTTTCTCGTATGCGTCATAATAAAGTATGGGGTACCATTTTTGTTACCCAGAATCTCTATCACGAAGGTAAATACATGCGAACCATATGACGTAATGCACAATATACGGTAGTGCTTCCCAACTTTCGAGATTAGTCAATGATTTATACTTTAGGGAGGCAGATGTGGCCTTCTAAATCCCGGTTCCTCTCAAGCGCATTTGAACAAGCTACGAAGGGAACCTTTTGGCTACTTGCTTTTCTTGATTTGAACCAGCAACAAGAACATATTGAGAGTTAGACAAAACATATTTCCAGATGACGAGCAGTTGTTTGTATATTCTGAAAAAGAATTGAACGTTTATTGAATAATAAAAATGTCTCGAAATATTGTCAGAAAACCTAATAGCATTACAATTTCTTGGTACATCATCGACTAAAGTAATTACAGCTGTTGTTAAAGTTGCACCAACTTCTTTTTGATTCACGCATTTGCCGGAAATTGCATACAATATCATACAGAGCACCAAAACCAAACGCAAAATTCTTAAAAAAGCATTGCAAGTAAAAGGGTATATATCAGTTTCTAGAAAGAAAAAAATTACTCAAATTTTTTGTCGTAAAAATATTTACTTAATATACTTCAACAAACATTATGGGGCGCGTAAGCGGTGGTACCAGTTAGCTGGTTGGATATGTATAAAAAATGGTGGGTTGCAGGATAAAGAACCGATAAAAAATGAAGTAGCTAAATATGAAACGAAGGAAAAACCCGATTTGACACTCATGTTTCCAAAAATTTACGTAGCAAAGCTAAATTATGTTTAATAATATAAAAAATCTGAAACTAAATGATAACAATCAAGTCATCTACCCAGATATAACTGTTGGTTCAAATGTTTTTGATTTGATTAAGTACTTTGTATCTGATATAAACTTTTCACCTTTTCGACCATTGGATTCCAAAAAGTTTGAAGCATTAGTTGACAGTGTGCCAAATTCAGCATTTGGGAGGGGTCGAAAGTTGGAACACAAGATTAAATGTAAATCTCTATATTCCTAAAAATAACATCATTGATTTCATCATCGAAAATGACGCCATCACTTTCGTCATTCACAAATAACATCATCAATTTCATAATCAAAACTAACCAATCATTGTTGAGTTGAATAGTATATAAAGAGACACAAATTTGAAATTATTATTGTTTGAATTTGTTTTCCTAAAGAACGGTCATGTTTATTTCTACGCTCTCTTCTTGTTTATCATGAATCACACCAAGTATTGTACAAGTTCTGATGGAGAACCACTTGTTCTTTTTAGGTCTGGATGGAGTCCTTTTAGTAACTTTAATATTGGCTATATTATTATCAACGGTACTAAGTATAATTGTGTTGAACAAGTGGTATCAGAGTGAGAAGGCTCGGTTCTTCATGGTATCAGAGTGAGAAGGCTCGGTTCTTCAATGATGATGCATCATATAATGCGATTATAGCAGCATTTAAACCTTCAATTCAAAAGAAGTTGGGTCATCAAATAAGAAGCTATAACCTTCAACAATGGGTTGCAGATAACCGAGCATTGGGAGTAATGCGAATTGGACTACGTGCAAAATTTCAACAACTTCCGCACATACGAGCAGCGCTGGTTGATACTGAAAAGGCCTTAATTGCAGAAGCCTCTGAATTTGACAATTACTGGGGTATTGGTAAAAGCATATACGAAGAAACAAATTGCAACGTACGAGAATGGACGGCACTAAACAATTTGGGAAGATAATGGATGGAAATAAGAGACAATTGATTACAAATATTACAATAGTTACAAACATTAGATGTAATATAGATTTGTTATATTTATCATGTGTGATTGATAATTTTGATTATGATTTTTTAAGATTTAATGGGGGTGTGTGGAAATTTAAACCCAGAGGAACTATATTACTGTTTTCAAATGGTAAAATAGTACTAGTTGGTATCAGATCAGAAAGTGAAGGAAGAAAAATTCTATGTTTGGCAAAAACGATGTTGGAAAAATTGGGTTATAATTGTTTTAATAACCTTGATGTACAAATAAAAAACGTTGTTGGTTTGTTAAAAAGTGGGTTAACAATCAATTTACCACATCTTTATGAAAATCTTAGAGGTAATTACATAGTAATGTATGACCCTGAATTGCATAACAGTATGAAACTTTGTTTGGAAAATGGTGTAGCCTTAATTTTTAGTACTGCTAATGTTGTTGTAACAGGGTGTAAATGTATAAATGATTTTCATTTATGTTGTAATACTGTATACAATATCCTTAAAAGACTTCAATAAACTATTGTCATCAATCATGGAAATTGTTATTGTTTGTGATTTGAGTGAACCGATTATTCAGTTTCCGACAGCATTTTTTGCTACACAAGTAAAAGTTCTTGACGCTGAACTGCCTCGTAGATATATAAACATTCAAGGAGGAACAATCGACTATTTTACAAATAAATCTTGGAAACGTTTTACAGCTGATGAAGGATATTATACTGTTGACAGTTTATTATCTTTTCTAAATTCGTTTAGTACAAACATAGAGTTTACATTACACCAAACTTGTGATTATGTTTGTGTATTCTTGCTGGATAAATCAGAAATTAAACTGTTTGATGAATTACGGTGTCTGCTAGGTTTTGATGAACTACACCTGAAAAATGGAAAGAATGTAGTACGCAGATGTTTAAATCTTGATCATAACAAGCCCACATTTATAATGTGTTCATTCGTAAAAGAACGTATAGTCAATGGCAGATTTAAACAATTGTTACATGTAATTTCGAACGGTGTCAAAAATACAGTTAACTTAGATTTGAACAATTGTAGCTTTAAAGTACTTGAGTTTCAAGTAGTAGATTGCGCATTTAAACCTGTCAATTTTTTTACAAATTCAAAGATGATACTGTGTTTTTGGTTTTCATAAAGTTCTTAAAAAGGACGCATGTACCGAAAAGGAACATTCAAAATGGTTCCCTTGTGCTTCAATTCAAGAAAGTTAATGAAAGCAGTACCAATAATGCAACGCTTAAAGAAAAGAAAAAGTCTTAAAAAGGATCGTAAGAGGAAGAAAAAAGTCAAAAATGGCAAACGTATGCGGCGTCGAAAAGCTTAACTGGCGGGGCGATAAGTATCCAGCGCAAAACTCAATAACATCAACACAATTGATCGAAATTGCGTGTGAAACTACATTACCAAGCAGTGACACCGATGATTCGTTTCGTTTTAAAGTTGGAGAAAGTGCTTTTGATTTAATTGACATATCTGAAATATTTGCCTATATATATAGAGTTCCAAATTATAAATGGGGATGGGAAGGAAATTAAGAATACAGCTCTCAAATTTGCCCCATGCAATATGTTTGGATACGCATTATTTTCATCAGTCGAGGTTAAAATTAATGGAGAACCTATAACTTTCAACCAAAAGCATTACCCTTGGATGACAATGTTTTGTACATGTTGCATATGAGTGAGGAGCAAAGAAAACAATATTTGGCAGGATGTCTTTATAAAGCAGATCAGGCGTATATGTTTGATGACATGACAGACAATGAAGGATTTGTTTATCGAAATTCTCTTGTAATGGGATCACACAAATGTGAACTTTACTTTCCTATAATTGCAGACGCACATTTAACACCCAGTTATTTACCACCCAAAAGTAGACTAGAGTTTAAATTTACTCGCAGTTCACCGTCACTGATATTGTTGCATGAACCAGCTAATAAATTATTGGTTCGAATTAATGATTTTAAACTATATGTACCTAAAGCAAAACTAACAAAGCAAGCTCTTGAGGTTCAGGATAGAATACTAAACTGCGGGGGAGTAACCTTTCCTGGAATTAGATATAAGGTACAGACGTTATCAGTCAACAAAGGGCTACAAAACGTAGATTGGACAATTTTTGAAGGAAAATTACCACGAAGAATATATATTTGGGGAATAACACATGAAGCATATGCTGGTACACCAAATTCAAACTTGTTTAAGTTAAGTTTGCCAGATATGAACAGTTTTACGGTGTTTATGAACGATGACAGATATCCGTGCAATATATCTCTACCGTGTAAGGCTGGCAACGATATGAGACTATTTTATAATACAATATATGCGTTAAACGGTAGAACAGAAAATTTGGGATTAACTGAAGTTGGCTTTAGACAAGGCGCAGGTTATCAAATATTTTGTATTGATCCAAGTAAAGATCACAGTAGTGACTGCAATTATATTTCAAACCCAACTGATGGACAACTGAGACTCTCTATTGATTTTTCGGAATAGTTGAAGAAGGCAATTGTAATTTTTGCAATGGGAGAATTTACGGCGGAATTGAACATTAACTCAAATAGGGAAGTATTTTGGAATAAAATGTCTCAAATGGTTTAATGAAACATTTTAGTCAACCATGGATCATAAACGCTTTATTGTACTATATGCTGTATTATTTGTAACAATTGTTGGTGAAACTATTGTGCTGCTTTTAAATATAAATTGTGTTAATAATCACAAGCACCTTTGTTTCGACGACAGGACAAACGGATCAAGTGAAAAATGGAACCCAGCAAAAGGCTATGATATAAAATGGATCAACAAAACATCATCTAATCTACATTTCAACGTGCGACTCAAATCACCTAAAGGTCTTAAATGGAGCGCACAAATGGTTTATCTATTCAACGTTTTTGAACATTTATTTATAAATTTATCAGTTCCTTATCAACACGGACTTATATTTAAAAGCAGCACAATAGTTTCACCAACAATTGTTACAAATAATACAGCATATAGTACAATAAAGCGTTTATGATCCATGGTTGACTAAAATGTTTCATTAAACCATTTGACATTTTTATTAGGAAAATCTTTCCCTATTTGAGTTAATGTTCAATTCCGCCGTAAATTCTTCCCATTGCAAAAATTTGATTGCCTTCTTTAACTATTCCGAAAAACAATAGAGAGTCTCAGTTGTCCATCAGTTGGGTTTGAAATATAATTGCAGTCACTACTGTGATCTTTACTTGGATCAATACAAAATACTTGATAACCTGCGCTTGTCTAAAGCCAACTTAAGATTAATTCTAAATTTTCTGTTCTACCGTTTAACGCATGTATTGTATTATAAAATAGTCTCATATCGTTGCCAGCCTTACACGGTAGAGATATATTGCATGGATATCTGTCATCGTTCATAAACACCGTAAAACTGTTCATATCTGGCAAACTTAACTTAAACAAGTTTGAATTTGGTGTACCAGCATATGCTTCATGTGTTATTCCCCAAATATATATTCTTCGTGGTAATTTTCCTTCAAAAATTGTCCAATCTACGTTTTTTGTAGCCCTTTGTTGACTGATAACGTCTGTACCTTATATCTAATTCCAGGAAAGGTTATTCCCCCGCAGTTTAGTATTCTATCCTGAACCTCAAGAGCTTGCTTTGTTAGTTTTGCTTTAGGTACATATAGTTTAAAATCATTATATTCTAACCAATAATTTATTAGCTGGTTCATGCAACAATATCAGTGACGGTGAACTGCGGAACTAAATTTAAACTCTAGTCTACTTTTTGGGTGGTAAATAACTGGGTGTTAAATGTGCGTCTGCAATTATAGGAAAGTAAAGTTCACATTTGTGTGATCCCATTACAAGAGAATTTCGATAAACAAATCCTTCATTGTCTGTCATGTCATCAAACATATACGCCTGATCTGCTTTATAAAGACATCCTGCCAAATATTGTTTTCTTTGCTCCTCACTCATATGCAACATGTACAAAACATTGTCATCCAAGGGTAAATGTTTTTGGTTGAAAGTTATAGGTTCTCCATTAATTTTAACCTCGACTGATGAAAATAATGCGTATCCAAACATATTGCATGGGGCAAATTTGAGAGCTGTATTCTTAATTTCCTTCCCATCCCCATTTATAATTTGGAACTCTATATATATAGGCAAATATTTCAGATATGTCAATTAAATCAAAAGCACTTTCTCCAACTTTAAAACGAAACGAATCATCGGTGTCACTGCTTGGTAATGTAGTTTCACACGCAATTTCGATCAAGTGTGTTGATGTTATTGAGTTTTGCGCTGGATACTCATCGCCCCCGCCAGTTAAGCTTTTCGACGCCGCATACGTTTGCCATTTTTGACTTTTTTCTTCCTCTTACGATCCTTTTTAAGACTTTTTCTTTTCTTTAAGCGTTGCATTATTGGTACTGCTTTCATTAACTTTCTTGAATTGAAGCACAAGGGAACCATTTTGAATGTTCCTTTTCGGTACATGCGTCCTTTTTAAGAACTTTATGAAAACCAAAAACACAGTATCATCTTTGAATTTGTAAAAAAATTGACAGGTTTAAATGCGCAATCTACTACTTGAAACTCAAGTACTTTAAAGCTACAATTGTTCAAATCTAAGTTAACTGTATTTTTGACACCGTTCGAAATTACATGTAACAATTGTTTAAATCTGCCATTGACTATACGTTCTTTTACGAATGAACACATTATAAATGTGGGCTTGTTATGATCAAGATTTAAACATCTGCGTACTACATTCTTTCCATTTTTCAGGTGTAGTTCATCAAAACCTAGCAGACACCGTAATTCATCAAACAGTTTAACTTCTGATTTATCCAGCAAGAATACACAAACATAATCACAAGTTTGGTGTAATGTAAACTCTATGTTTGTACTAAACGAATTTAGAAAAGATAATAAACTGTCAACAGTATAATATCCTTCATCAGCTGTAAAACGTTTCCAAGATTTATTTGTAAAATAGTCGATTGTTCCTCCTTGAATGTTTATATATCTACGAGGCAGTTCAGCGTCAAGAACTTTTACTTGTGTAGCAAAAAATGCTGTCGGAAACTGAATAATCGGTTCACTCAAATCACAAACAATAACAATTTCCATGATTGATGACAATAGTTTATTGAAGTCTTTTAAGGATATTGTATACAGTATTACAACATAAATGAAAATCATTTATACATTTACACCCTGTTACAACAACATTAGCAGTACTAAAAATTAAGGCTACACCATTTTCCAAACAAAGTTTCATACTGTTATGCAATTCAGGGTCATACATTACTATGTAATTACCTCTAAGATTTTCATAAAGATGTGGTAAATTGATTGTTAACCCACTTTTTAACAAACCAACAACGTTTTTTATTTGTACATCAAGGTTATTAAAACAATTATAACCCAATTTTTCCAACATCGTTTTTGCCAAACATAGAATTTTTCTTCCTTCACTTTCTGATCTGATACCAACTAGTACTATTTTACCATTTGAAAACAGTAATATAGTTCCTCTGGGTTTAAATTTCCACACACCCCCATTAAATCTTAAAAAATCATAATCAAAATTATCAATCACACATGATAAATATAACAAATCTATATTACATCTAATGTTTGTAACTATTGTAATATTTGTAATCAATTGTCTCTTATTTCCATCCATTATCTTCCCAAATTGTTTAGTGCCGTCCATTCTCGTACGTTGCAATTTGTTTCTTCGTATATGCTTTTACCAATACCCCAGTAATTGTCAAATTCAGAGGCTTCTGCAATTAAGGCCTTTTCAGTATCAACCAGCGCTGCTCGTATGTGCGGAAGTTGTTGAAATTTTGCACGTAGTCCAATTCGCATTACTCCCAATGCTCGGTTATCTGCAACCCATTGTTGAAGGTTATAGCTTCTTATTTGATGACCCAACTTCTTTTGAATTGAAGGTTTAAATGCTGCTATAATCGCATTATATGATGCATCATCATTGAAGAACCGAGCCTTCTCACTCTGATACCATGAAGAACCGAGCCTTCTCACTCTGATACCACTGTTCCACACAATTATACTTAGTACCGTTGATAATAATATAGCCAATATTAAAGTTACTAAAAGGACTCCATCCAGACCTAAAAAGAACAAGTGGTTCTCCATCAGAACTTGTACAATACTTGGTGTGATTCATGATAAACAAGAAGAGAGCGTAGAAATAAACATGACCGTTCTTTAGGAAAACAAATTCAAACAATAATAATTTCAAATTTGTGTCTCTTTATATACTATTCAACTCAACAATGATTGGTTAGTTTTGATTATGAAATTGATGATGTTATTTGTGAATGACGAAAGTGATGGCGTCATTTTCGATGATGAAATCAATGATGTTATTTTTAGGAATATAGAGATTTACATTTAATCTTGTGTTCCAACTTTCGACCCCTCCCAAATGCTGAATTTGGCACACTGTCAACTAATGCTTCAAACTTTTTGGAATCCAATGGTCGAAAAGGTGAAAAGTTTATATCAGATACAAAGTACTTAATCAAATCAAAAACATTTGAACCAACAGTTTTATCTGGGTAGATGACTTGATTGTTATCATTTAGTTTCAGATTTTTTATATTATTCAACATTAATTTAGCTTTGCTACGTAAATTTTTAGGAAACATGAGTGTCAAATCGGGTTTTTCCTTCGTTTCATATTTAGCTACTTCATTTTTTATCGGTTCTTTATCCTGCAACCCACCATTTTTTATAATATCCAACCAGCTAACTGGTACCACCGCCATTTTACGCGCCATAATGTTTGTTGAAGTAATTAATCAAATATTTTACGACAAAAGGTTTGAGTAACTTTTTCTTTCTAGAAACTGATATATACCCTTTTACTTGCAATGCTTTTAAGAATTTTGCGTTTGGTTTTGGTGCTCTGTATGATATTGTATGCAATTTCCGCAAATGCGTGAATCAAAGAAGTTGGTGCAACTTTAACAACAGCTGTAATTACTTTAGTCGATGATGTACCAAGAAATTGTAATGCTATTAGGTTTTTGTCAATATTTCGAGACATTTTTATTATTCAATAAAAGTCAATTCTTTTTAAGAATATACAAACAACTGCTCGTCATCTGGAAATATGTTTTGTCTAACTCTCAATATGTTCTCAGTTGCTGGTTTCAAATCAAGAAACAAGTAGCCAAAAGGTTCCTTCGTAGCTTGTTCAAATGCGCTTGAGAGGAACTGGGATTTAGAAGGCCACATCTGCCTCCCTAAAGTATAAATCATTGACTAATCTCGAAAGTTGGGAAACAATACCATATATTGTGCATTACGTGATATGGTTCGCATGTATTTACCTTCGTGATAGAGATTCTGGGTAACAAAAATGGTACTTAGTTTATTATGACGCATACGAGAAAACGCTGCTGCTAGCTTCTTATCACTTGATGCTTCAAGCATTAAATCATCTAGAACACAAATAACATGTTCACTACCTGTGGGGAACTCGGAAGGTATACCTTCGTACAGCTCTAGATTTGATATTTCTGATGCCATCTTTGCATAAATATCTTGAGAAATGCTATAACAGTATAATATTTTGTCTACTTTATCATCAAAGAGTCCATATTTGAGTAATCGATATATCCATTGTGTTTTTCCACTACCTGTTTGCCCGCTTACAACACACGTGACCGGTAATTCCAAAGGTAATAATACTTTGTCATTGCTAGTATGACAAGTTTGCACGTTAATTTGAGAAACTGTTGGCATAGTTTTTTGTTGAGTTGTACAAGTTTTCTTATGTCTATGCAAATGCTGACGAGAAGTATAAGCACGATTACAATTGATACATACATGTTCCATCATTTGTTTGAAAATTTATAATAATAATAATTATAAGTTCCCACCAACCAGCCCGGCAAGTAAGACAAGGCGTTATGACAGAAATAAAAAAGAAAGAAAACGAAGTATCAAATCATACTGGCAAATCTAGTTGATATAGGCTTTGACATTTAACTAGTTCTGAAACATTATGGACCGATGGATTCCTAGCACTTGCGGTAATTATACAAAGAAAAAAACAAACGCCTTACCCTACCCATTTTTTTTAATTTATTTCACAGCCACATGGTACTACTGGATGATCTCCAACCCACAAGACGCTGGGGGTCGCACACCCCGATCCAACTCCTGTGACCATGAGAACATCCAGTAGCCCTATACAAAGTAAGTATGCAAAATAAAAAAACAAATTTATAAAATAGTATAAGGCAACGAAGTATAAAGAGCGAAAAATATAAACTATATTGAAGCCAAACAGATAAATGTTTACAGAACTAAATATAAAACATATAACAGAGCAGGCAACAGTTATTAAAACTCAACAATATAATGTATTCTTTCACGAATGCCGGGAGGGGGGAGGAATGTAAAGGGGCAGAAACACCCACTTATATACACCCATCATTCATATATATATATATACATATGCTATAATATATTATAAACTTTGCTCCTTTTAAGAACTTTATGTACCCTATTTTGTACCACTGTACCGCTATTTTGTACCACTGTACCACTATTTTGTACCCATGTACCCCTATTTTATCGCTATATGTACCCCTGCACCCTTATTTTGTACCCATGTACCCCTATTTTGTACCACTGTACCACTATTTTGTACCCATGTACCCCTATTTTATCTCTATATGTACCCTGTACCCTTATTTTGCTTCCGCGTACCCCTATTTTGTACCCATGTACCCCTATTTTGTACCCATGTACCTTTATTTTGTACCACTGTACCACTATTTTGTACCCATGTACCCCTATTTTATCTCTATATGTACCCCTGTACCCTTATTTTGCTTCCGCGTACCCCTATTTTGTACCCATGTACCACTATTTTGTACCCATGTACCCCTATTTTATCTCTATATGTACCCTGTACCCTTATTTTGCTTCCGCGTACCCCTATTTTGTACCCATGTACCCCTATTTTGTACCCATGTACCCCTATTTTGTACCACTGTACCACTATTTTGTGCCCATGTACCCCTATTTTATCTCTATATGTACCCCTGTACCCTTATTTTGCTTCCGCGTACCCCTATTTTGTACCCATGTACCCCGATTTTATCTCTATATGTACCCCTGTACCCTTATTTTGCTTCCGCTACGGGTACGTTTTGTAGTCCTAAATGGGTCGTAGGTCTTTTTCATGTACCCATGAGTTCATGGATTTGGGGTATCCTAACCGTTTTACCAAATATTCAGTACCTGATTATATTTTTCGTTTACTCAAAATTTTTTCAATTTTGTATGAATCACCCACAATTTTTACTTGTTGTAGCTCTTGTGTATAAAATCTTCCTATAATGGTTTCCTTATTTGTATCTTTAATTTCGTAAACGGGTGGATTGAAGGGCAGTTGTTTATCTATAGTAAAGATTTCGCGTGACCAAAGTTGATTAAATCCTCTTTCAAAAGGCAGTCTTTCAAGTGAAACTCTCACTATGTCACCCAGTTGAAATTTGAAACGAACGTCTATATCTGCTGCAGGGAATAGTTTTTCACGAACTTCCTCCTCATTTTCCTCGGAAACCTTAGATGGTATAAAACCAAAACTGTTTTCCGTCTCATTATAACTTTGTACTAATGTCTTCAGATTATCAATGTACCTATGAGAATTTTTTGCAGTCAAGTATTTGTAAATCTTAGCTTTTAATGTGCGTATAAACCGTTCCGCTATGCTTGCCTTGGTTTCCTTATTTTTAGTAGTGTAGGCATTAATACCTTTACTTTTGCAATAATTGTATACTATATTATTGACAAATTCTTTTCCGTTATCAGTTTGAAAATTATTTGGTTGGGTATGTTCAAATATTGACTTTAAAGATGGTAACATTGTGGAAGCATTTTTATTTTTGACTGGAATAACCCATGCAAACTTTGAAAAGCAATTAATCATTACTAATAAGTATTTGAAACCATCATTGTATTTTGAAGTACTAGTCATATCTGCTTGAAATAAATCGTTGACACCCTTGATAATGGTACGCCTACGTTTAAACCTAAGTCTGCGAGGTTTATGTAGTGTATAGGTCTCTTGGGCGCGTAACCATTCTTTAACATCTTTCAATTTAATATTCAAGCCTTGTTTTTTAGCTTAGAGGTATATATAATTTAAGTGCAGTTGCATAACCTGCGACATTTGCAGGGTCATAGTAAATTGCTCTCAGTTTCGATTCCATTTTGTTTGAAAAGAAATAATTGCAGCTATTTAAGAATATAACTGCCGATTGTTTTTTTGTTTTTTTATTTCATCAAACAAT
>JASANE010020139.1:0-24433 GCA_030248225.1 Trileptium ribeirensis | reverse complement strand
TGTACGGTTTAGCATAAATGTAGCCCGCGTGAGTCCTAAGTATATTCGAAACGTATCCCCCCCAATCTTACAGATGCCAATTAACGTTGGGTTTGGTTTGTAACATGGACTGATCAAAACACCTCACCAAATCTTTATTACACCAGGTATGAATTATTAATACTAATAATACACTTTAAAATACTTACATTAATTCAGGATACACAGCAACAGCAAATTGTACGATACAATACACCGATTGACAACGAGAATTACGTTAGTTAATTCGATTCACTGTTTGTACGAACTGAGGCCCTAAGCTCACAATGCAAACCTTTAAATAATCTTTCAACACCCTAATTCTAAGAACTCGATTAAAAACCTGGTTCTCGAATCTCTCTAAACCCTTAGATTTTAATGTAACGGTTGCCAACCGGGTTATGAATTCTCGGAATTGTGAAATTCGCTCTCTAACATAAGTTTTAATTTTTGCGTTAGAGAGATTCTTTTTATGAAATTCTCGGAATCCCTAACTCAAAACAATTTTTGTGAAAATCCAGCAGAAATACACTTACATTTCCGCTAATGTAAGTGTAATAGTTAAGGCACCCAGGGCTTACACTCAAATCCGATAGGTACCTAAACTGTAGCCCTGGCACACAAATTTTACAATTTTATATTATTTTAAACCCTCTTAATCTTAATAATCTCGAGAAATACATAAAATTTGTATTACTAGAAATGGCCTAGGGGATGAGGTCCGTAACTCCTTAACAGGTGGGCCAAACGACGCCAAATTTGGTATGTATAATCTACATAGTGACTTATGGCATTTGGCGTCAAAATCCGCCTATGCCTAAACCATCCCCCCTGTCCAATTTAGCATGATTTCTATAGTTGTTAAAAGTTTTGCTTTACTGTACTGGGAAAATTTGATCTCAAAACTATTGCGATTTTCTGACTCTTACACATATTCCATATAATTTACACATAATGAACACAACAAATCATTACTCACACTTTCATCATATATGCAAAGTTACACGTATTATACACGAACCACCTGTAATAAACACAATTTCACACATGTGAAAACTCATACATCAATTATACATGCGCTAACACACGAAATGTATGCATGCAGTAAACAATATACACAACACATACATATTATACACGTAATAAACAGATGACGCAAGACCTATATTTTCCCACCGAAATGATTCCCACGGTAGTTCATCAGCGTATAGTGACTATAGGCGCATCTCAAGATATAAGTAAACCTATTAACTCGATCGTGACTAACGTGTTCAGGGCTCACGACCATCGTCGTGTCATGAGAGTCTATCACCAAACTACAATCGTTCCCTGGCACTCGGATCGAAGGCCTTTTTCGAGATTCCAGAAAGGGCGCATGTGAAGGTGGATGGTTGTGTGATCTTCCTGATTCTGTTTTTTACTACTTAGTTGGGCGCACAGGGCGGATCGACGGCATTTGTTGTTCCCTAGTTTTTCGTTAAGCCACAATATTATTTGTATTATTGTTCGAAGACGGGCTTCAAGAACACGTTCGAATATCTTCATCGTGTGTGACAATAGTCGAATTGGGCGATAGTTCGAGCAATCTGCTAGGTCGCCTTTGCCCTTGAAGATCGGAACTGTGGTGCTACTAGTCCATTGGGTTGGTGTTAGAAAATAATTCTGTTAAAAAAATGTGTTACCCACAGAGACACCATCCTGCTCGATCTTCTTTAATTTCCAGAAGTCTCATGTCAGCTCATCTGGGTCAGGTGCTTTCGAATTTTTCATTTTAGTGTAACGATTTATGGCCTCGGGAACAAATTGCCTCATGTGAAGCTGGGGGACGTATTAAGTCGTGAAACCCAAACACGACGGGCCGAAGCCCTTTAACTTTACTTCACGTGAGGGAATATGTTTATCCGATTTGATATTGCTTCACTGCGCCTATAACCGCTATACGTGATGAACTACCGTGGGAATCATTTCGGTGGGAAAATATATGTGTCTATCTGTTTATTACGTGTATAATATGTATGTGTTGTGTATATTGTTTACTGCATGCATACATTTCGTGTATTCAGCGCATGCTAGAATTGATGTATGAGTTTTCACATGTGTGAAATTGTGTTTATTACATGTGGTTCGTGTATAATACGTGTAACTTTGCATATATGATGAAAGTGTGAGTAATGATTTGTTGTGTTCATTATGTGTAAGTTATATGGAATATGTGTAAGAGTCAGAAAATCGCAATAGTTTTGAGATCAAATTTTCCCAGTACAGTAAAGCAAAACTTTTAACAACTATAGAAATCATGCTAAATTGGACAGGGGGATGGTTTAGGCATAGGCGGATTTTGACGCCAAATGCCATAAGTCACTATGTAGATTATACATACCAAATTTGGCGTCGTTTGGCCCACCTGTTAAGGAGTTACGGACCTCATCCCCTAGGCCATTTCTAGTAATACAAATTTTATGTATTTCTCGAGATTATTAAGATTAAGAGAGTTTAAAATAATATAAAAATGTAAAATTTGTGTGCCAGGGCTACAGTTTAGGTACCTATCGGATTTGAGTGTAAGCCCTGGGTGCCTTAACTATTACACTTACATTAGCGGAAATGTAAGTGTATTTCTGCTGGATTTTCACAAAAATTGTTTTGAGTTAGGGATTCCAAGAATTTCATAAAAAGAATCTCTCTAACGCAAAAATTAAAACTTATGTTAGAGAGCGAATTTCACAATTTCGAGAATTCATAACCCGGTTGGCAACCGTTACATTAAAATCTAAGGGTTTAGAGAGATTCGAGAACCAGGTTTTTAATCGAGTTCTTAGAATTAGGGTGTTGAAAGATTATTTAAAGGTTTGCATTGTGAGCTTAGGGCCTCAGTTCGTACAAACAGTGAATCGAATTAACTAACGTAATTCTCGTTGTCAATCGGTGTATTGTATCGTACAATTTGCTGTTGCTGTGTATCCTGAATTAATGTAAGTATTTTAAAGTGTATTATTAGTATTAATAATTCATATCTGGTGTAATAAAGATTTGGTGAAGTGTTTTGATCAGTCCATGTTACAAACCAAACCTAACGTTAATTGGCATCTGTAAGATTGGGGGGGATACGTTTCGAATATACTTAGGACTCACGCGGGCTACATTTATGCTAAACCGTACATGATTCACCATCATCGCCGTACAATATCATTAATTAATTTCGCCACAATCGTATGTGTATATCGGCCAATTATCATATATATGTCTCCGCACACCATCGTCCACGATAATATCATTTACATTACATGCAACCACCACACACATACATGTCCCCAGGCATTACGTCAGTAGTTGATTGATATAACATATGTTTTTTTTGTTGATAACAGAAGCCGTACGTAAGATGTTGGGGCAGTTACACAGTCAATCTGACGATGGGACCTCGCCTTGAAAGTGACTGAACTGTTCGTTGCTCCTTAGTTGATGACGCAGATTATGCCGGCGATGATGTGGAGGTACTACGTAATGCACATGATCCACATTCCAAAATCGTTCCACAGGATATACTCATGAAATACATACAAAAACATATAAAGACACATATTAACATACATATAGACATACCAAAAAGAATTGTATATTTCATTACTACAAAATAAGTGAGTTTATAATACTTACGTATTTATACGCAATGAAAGATTTATATATCTCGTAACTCATACGACACACATATCCATCCTCAAGGTAAGTTACAATAGGTTTTGGATCGCTGGATATTGAGGTCGGCCCACATTTACCATACTTATACCTAAAGAGGCATACACAAGCATAAATGCATAACTATGTATTTTTTTACAATTTTACCCCGATTTTTGCCAAGAATAGCTGCAATATAAGCAATAATAATAAATTTATGTTAGGAAAATCAGGTTTGATGTCCTCTTTCGAAGACCTGAGGTGTTGAACGGTTGAGTTTGAAAAAAACGAAATTTTGGAATTTTTCCATTTCTGTGGAGAAGCCACTTTTTTTAACTAAAGATATATAAATGCACGATTATTTTTTTTTGATTACCAAACGTTTATTTTTAATTGACGTTGTTTACAGAAGCTCAGAAACACTAATAAGGAAAGCAAGAGCACCCATATTCTTTTATCTCGTGTTGTTACCAACTCCAAGCCAATTTACCACTGTATATGGGGTTAGATTTCAATTGGGGTGACTGTGGTATTTAACTAGATAATAGCGAGTCTTAAGGTAAAGCTTAAGCTACTTTCAACACTGAAAAATTTTTTTTTGAATGTAGTCTATCTGGAGTGGGAAAACTTTATCTTAGATATGTTCCTTACCAAGGTGATTACACTTATCCCTGCAGATTTAGAGCGCATCACGCGCACAGCGACATCACATCTATTTACATACTATATATATCCTAAATTCTATATATCATTATTGTAGAAGTAAAATTTTTATGCCCGCCGTGCGCGATAAATATTTATTTGCAGCAGGCAAGCCTTTAATTTGTTACATAAGATATCTTTGCTATATTATACATTGTTGATTTTGATGCAGATGTATCAAGTTTTTTTTGTTTTTTTTGTTTCAGTTTTTTTGCTAGAATTTCTTAATACACCTCATGAGCTGTGTATACATATTTTTGTCAGCTCGTTTCACAGTTGTACAAGAAGCTTATTTATAAAAAACAGTTGAACCTCAATTGCAGTGGTACGCAGTATTGTATGGTGCATTAGATAATAAAATAATGCATTGCTGTCTGCAAACAATAGAAAAACTTCATAATAGATTATTATGTAAGCCACGCCGTACGCTCAGTGTTTGTCGGTCTGTTTTGCTGCATATCGTTTCGTAAAAGCAGTTGAATTGCGGCTGATTTGAAACAAAACGTTCACGCAGTGGGGGCATTATAACATGAACGCCTCATCAGGAGGAGGTAGCCGGGGTCGGCATGGGTTTAGGTTGTCTCAGGGGGCAGAGGCCTTCTGGAGGAGGTGGTCGGTGGGGATAACAAAAAGTTGGCGAACCTCCCCTTGCACCCTCTGTTTTCCAATTTTACACCAATTTTTTTTTGAAAAATTGTCCGCTTGCCTTCTACACGAGGGCGCGGGGGTGCGGAGTCTCAGGGGGATAGGGGTGGTACTGTCAGGAATTGGTAGACAAGGGCTTTGGGGGGTCCGAGGCCTCAGGAGGTAGAACCCCTAAACCCCTTCTTCGGCATGCATGATGTATATATAACGTCGATATACAATATATATACATATATATACCGTATTTTTTGCTGAAATAGGTTTGGAACCATGGCAAGTTTCGCTAACTTGCCATGGCTCCAAACCTGTTTCAGCAAGACTTATCAACGCATAAACCTAAGTGTAAGCCAAACCTAAGCTCGTTTCAAGGCCTAGCTCGATTTGGTTTTTTAAGATTAGTAACTCATCATCATCATCATCATTGGGCATTCGGATCCGTAGAACCATGCCATTCCCACTTTTGTCGGCCCTGGCATGTTCCTCAATGTCGTGCCGTGTTAGTTCTTGGTTGTTGTCTTCCGCAGTCTGGGCAGTCACTATAGCCCGGTCGACACGCCAGAGCCTCGGGCGTGGCTCTGGCTCCTCTGGGTCCGCCCCGGCCCTCTCCTACCGTGCAGGCTCGGCGATGACGAGGGATGTTCGCTTTCAATATTTCCCGACCACAGGATTCGCATCGTCTCCGGCTAGAGACCGCTGCTGTCGCTCTGGTGCATGCCTTTTTGTGGTTGGTCAATGTGTTTTCCGGTTTGGACTCTATTTGGCAGTCATGGCAGGTGAAAGATTTACGATATTTGCTGCCATCATGTATCCGATGCGGATAAATGGCGAGTCCCGCTCTGCTCCTGAATACTTTGCCGCATCTTTCCGAATTGGATTGCAGGGGTGCTCCCGCTTGGACGTAGACGCTTCTCTGCCATTGTCCGTCACCATACGAGATCTTCCCATTTTGCCGCTCCCAGTTGTCCAGATGGGCCATTCTATCATTGACGATTTTCTTCCACCGCGTCCGATTTTTGGCAATTCTTGCAGTGTCTGTCCAATCGATCCCCGCCTCCTTTAACTGTCGTTTCCAGAACAATATGGCCTTCCTTTTTTTCACCTTAAACTTTACAGAGAGGCTCGAGCGCACTGAGCTACACCAGAACCGATGCTTTCGTTTGTCTTAAGTCCTCCATGCGAAGGACGTGATCGATTCGTTCCAGGCAGCGTTTCTCAACTTACCATCGCAAGGTGCGTACGTTTACCGTGTTACGTTTGTCTTGCATGTTTTTTCCTTCGGCTTCCATCTGGCGTAGCGGGGAGCCGCGCTTGTCACTCACTCCATATGAATCGGTAACATCGATCTATCCAGCTCAGAGTGACCTTCAGATCTTTCTTGTACCAGGTTCTTTTAGCGCAGTCGAAAAGGGAGCGCTCTCGACACAGGCTTCTACCATCTGACCTTGGATCTTCTTTGTCAGTTTGGATTTTGTCAGCTGGCGTTTGACTTTGGCGCATAGGCCGCCGGTCCTCTTTAATCTGTTCGTTATGTCTATTTCGGGGCCCATCCAGCACCAGAGTATCCGGTCTTCGTTGTTTGCGTCAGTACCGAAGTTCAATTGCTCTTCCTTTGCTGTGTTGTTTTGCTCTTCGAACTTTTCTATCGTTGCCGTACCCATTTAACTCCGTGATCCAATTCCGCTTGATTGCCAATAACGGTGGTGTCACCCGTGAAGAACGATAATGAAAATTGAACTGATGTTGAATCGCTGTCGTGCTTTTCGCATAGGTTCGTGCCCTGAAAGGTGTTTCGCAGAACCCAGATCCAGCATACTCCCACTTCTTCCGACCTTGAGTTAGCTTTTCGCTGTCTCTCTTTTCCGCTATTCGCATGACCGCTTGGTAGAATATATTGAACAGGTCTGGCGATGTTGGGCATCCTTCACGGAGTCCCCGCTCTGGATGTCATTCTTCGCTCTTGCCCCCTTTGCCGCGGACACAATATGCCGTGGTCTCGCGTAGGCCCATGATAATGTTTAGGAAATGTCCTTGTAGGGCGTACTTCCTCAGGATTGCCCACAGCACGGCTTGCTGATTCTGGGTTACGCCTTTTTGAGGTCGAGAAGGCGAGCTGACAGAACGTGTGAGGCATCTATGTCCTCCGTCCATGCAGTCGATTACGTTTCTTCAAGGCCGTGACATATTCCTGTATCCTGTCGAAGATTTGCGTCGTATCTGCCGTCGATCTACCAGGTCTGAAGCCGTTTTGATTGTCATGACGGAGTTTCGTATCCTCCTCCCATTTGCGTAGTCTGCTGGCAATGATGCGGGCCAAAATACGACTATTGACTGCTAAACGACATACGCCCCGGTAGTTTTTCATGTCGTTCCTGCAGCCTTTCTTGAAGAAGGAACGGTTTGGCGTACTTTGAGTGTCTCTTTCCATATGTGAGCCCGGTTCTAGAACATGAACTTTACTTCTCTGGTTCACCGATTCTGTGATTCGTCCGTGCATTTGTCGCAGCTCGGCTTCTTTCCCCATGGTCTATAGATTGGCCACCGTTCTTTTCCTCCTGCCACATGTCCTGTCGACTTACGACGATGTCGGATACTAGGTCCCAATTTGTTGCGTCTGTTCTTGTTTCCCGGAGGCGAGTATCCATCGTGTGTTCTGTTCTTCCCTGAAAAAAAGTTGCGTAGTCGGGTTGCTCAGTGTCTCCCTTTGAAATGGAGGAGCCGCTTCCGTCTTGCCGCACTGCTACTTTTTCTTCGTCGCCAGATTCTGCTGAACCACGTCCCGCCATGTTGGTATGCGATGGATCTGTTGGCATACGCCAAGTTGTTGGCAGTGCACCATTTTAGCAGGTCCTCTCCTGCGGCGTTGGTGGGGGTTGACAGTCCGTAAACTCCGCTGGTTTCACCTGCTTGAGGCTGACGTGCAATCGGCTGTTGTGGTCACCGCCAATTACCAGTACTTCATTCCCGGGAATGAGAGCAGCTTGGTGGTCAGCTTACTGACTCTAGCCTTCTATTGTTGTCGGCCCGGCGGACCACAAAGGCTTCTATACTGATCCCGGGCGACAGTGATACTCGGTCACTGCAGTTGTGGTTCTTGCGACTGGAACTTCAGTTGGCCCCCCTCTATCTATTTTTAGGTCTTCCCCTCGTAGAAGCATATCCGTCTGCCTTGAATGGACGATGGCAGTCTGTTTGTCACCGTGTCCCCTCTACGGCACTCTCTCCTGTTCAGAGTGGCTCTCCAACAGGAGCACAATTTGCCAGCTTTGCCTTTTGCAGTCTCCGCAGCCCAACGGAGCCGGGCTCTGTTGTTTACTCTCAGCGAAATGCCTTGCAGGTTCCATGTGATGCCCTTCAGTGTCCATTTCTCTATCGGTATAGGTCGCTTTCCAGCTTGTCCAGCACGTTTCTCGATCCTTCTGGCATACCGTCTCTCTATTCGTTGTCTCCTCTTCTCATCGAGCTTCCGCATCAGGCGCAGGGAGTGCCTGGCGCTGCATCGACTAAAACATTCAGGACCGGCCTGCGAGGGCCCTCATCGTGATATTGCTAAAGGAGGTGTTTAGGTTTGGCTGGGCCTGGACCACTACGTCGTTCCGAGAGATGTTGGGTCGGTTTCTTCTCGCATTATTTTCCTTTTCCACGGGCCTTGTGCATCGTTTGCCGCACCGCCCCGCAGGGACGTGCGTTACCCGCTTGCGCCAGACTGGTAGGCAAAGCACGGACACAGAAGATTATAAACTTACAACGCTATAATCGTCATCGTCGTCTTCAATCCGCGAATCTTCATGATCATAGTCATTGCGTTCTGTGGAGGTACTCCAATGATCAGTACCATCGTTGGTAGTGTCTTGGTTGTCGTAGAATCGACATTCGCATTTCTTTCGTGCCAACGCATACATGAGTCCTATAAAATCTGTTTGATTTTTGTTTTGCACAAATTCTCTCTTATCGCTCAGTTTACTAACTACTTACTAACTTACTTAGTTTTGAATTTCGAAATTTAGACTGTTTAAATTATCATTTGCATTCTTATACTTGACAGGGCTTTGTTGAAGGCCAGACATCGTTTGATATGAATATTTAGCTTTTGTGTTATTTTGATCATAAAATTTTGAACATATTTTATGCCCGAAAAACATACATATACGTAAAACGTTACCACTTTGTGTTTTTATGTACATTGTTGGTACTACCCGAGCGGCGTGTCTGGGATAATGTCACAGGTAAGATAAAATTCCTTTTTAATAAATTCACAAAATTAGCCGACAAAGTGTAGGACAGGATAAGCCAAAGCTGCAGAATTTTACGGCACATAAATTGTAAATTTAAAGTACAACGTAGAAGTTTTATCCGCTATGTGGCCGGTATATGGTTACCGGTATACTAAAGTATAATGTAATAAAACTATTATGAAAAAGATGTAACACATGGTAAACTTTAACACTAATAAATGTACACATTGCTAGTCCCGTATGAAATAACCATGTTCCAGTTGAACTCGATTGATTAGTGAATATAGCTTATTTTAGAAAAAGGTGAAATGGACAGGGTTAGAACGCTATGAGAGATGAGTTCTTAGCACAGTAAACCTAAATATAATCCGTAAGGTTAGCAGCATAAGCTTCAATGCTTTCGTGTATAAGCACTAAATTGCCGCTAAGCGTGGGTAGACAAAAAGTGTAAACAAACCTGAGCATTCCTCATGCCGTATTCCACCTCGAGGTTCACAAGTCACAAGACAGCAGGTCTTAAACTGAGCACATTTCGTCTCACGATCGCCATCAATTTCATCGCCTTGTCTTGCGCAAAGCTGGGTTGGATCCGTTTCACCACCGCGATTCCTGTTTCGATTACGATTCCTATTGTGCCCCTAATATGGAAATGACACTAAAACCAATATTGTACTCAAGCATATCATTTTGTCAAACCATTTACATTATTTTTGGTTGTTGTTAAAATACGTGGAATCTGCCTAACTTGCATTATCCTCTCGCATTGCGATCTACCACGGTCGATCATATAGAAATAGTTTACAATCCCGAGCGCTGTATTCCGGTCACCAGTTGAAACTGTCACGGAAATGTCTCGGATTGTCATGCTACATTTAGATATGACAGAGAGAACGCCAACGTATGTCGTTAGAAAAACAATATTCAATCCTGTCATTGTCCAAATTATGAACAATTTCTACTACAAGCTGTGCCAAGACCGTTGGGTTGGCGAAATTACTTTTAACTGTTTGCTGGCCAGGTAAAACATTGATAAATATTTAGATCAAGCGAAAACGACGAGTAATAAACCCAATTAACAAATATCAATTATTCAAAGTTGAACTTTAACCGTTTGCCGCATAGAGTCACACGTGTGTAACAGCATACGTTGCGACACTATGCGCTGACTGAGTTGTCTTGCGTTTTACGATTGCACGTGCGTTGTTGTTCGCTCGCTTTGTGGGATTCCTTCATAAACCGAGCAACAGCTTCTCAATAGCGTAGTTGCTAACGTACAAGGCTCTCACCGCAAAATCTTGCTAAACGTTATTCAAAATAATTCATACGGGAAAGGATTAAACAAAATCAAAAGCATCGCTTAATTAATCAAATGAGAGAATTCTTGGTAAAGACGCAAACGATAGCATTATAATTTGAGCGTTCTTGTCCGTAAAATAAATACACCGCTTATTTCGCAACTATATATGAGTACAGGCATGAACTCAACATTATCCTCTTGTTAAAAAATCGGCACATACATGTTAAAAATGGAAAGTGACAGATGCCGAGTATTGCTTTACCACTATGTGCCGATGGACAACTGCAATCAACGGCAAAAAATAACATATATCCTCCCTTCCGTTCCTGACCCGTTGTTGTAACGAAGCATTTGTTCGCGATAACCGAGAAACAGGATAACCTATCTTTGACACAAAACTATGCAACTATTGGTTTTTAATTTAGTACGTATTATAGTGTGTTTTGTTTGGAGTAGTATCGGTCGCAATATATTAATGATTCCTAGGCGGCGCTTACCATTACCTACAACTTGGAATGACGTCTGGATATTTGCGTCTTTGAACTCAGGAACTAGAGGAGTCATACATATTTTGTGCTGGATTAATGTTCGGTATTACCTAGGGTCAACCCAACCGCAATTATTAAAATTTAATGGGTACAAATACTGCTACATATTTACTAGTCACATTGTGCTTTGGATACTGATTTCACGGAAGGGCTGTGAAGGCGCATATATTTCATTGTAGATATTGCTGCTTAGCACATAATCGACTGTTAAATATAAAATTTATGAATATCGTTCATTTTCAACAAGCAAGAAAGTCAAGGCCTTCAAAAACGCATGGGCATCGATGTAAATAAATCTGTTTATAGCCTATCCCAAAGTTGCATAACCAAACCATATTAAACCTATTAACCCGTCGTTCGTCTCTAACATTTTGAAAATGTCATTTTTGGGGTAGCTTTAAAAGTTTGAATAATTATGTAACTTAATATGGTAAGAAAGTATAAAATATATAGCTGCGTTTCGGTGTCTTTATTTTTTGACATGACGCGTTAAGGAAAAGTTATGACTTCAAACGCCGCAAAACTTCATATGGTCAAAGCCAAAATTCGAGACCACCGACATATTTGTGTTGCTCGTCAAAAAAATCATTATTGCAGCGCAATCATAAAGCTAGATACACAATAATTATTAATTTCATTGCATTTCAAGTAAAAATTGTGAAATGCTCTAATAGAGCGATCAGTTATAAATAAAACACGCGGGCAGATACAAAGAATTTTTGCACAATTGAGGAGAATCTGCTGTCCAGCTTTAACAATACCGGCAATTGCAATGCTGCGCAACATATATACAAAATTTTGAGTTTTTCGCTATATATCTGTAAAAAAGGATCGGAGTTTGCTACATAGTGTCAACTCGAAATTTAAATTCACCGGTTAACGTTTGTGTCTCAATTTATTCCTAAGCACTCCATCTCGCGGGAAATCAAGTCTTCAGTATAAAACTGCTACCAAATGGTAACTGTTCATATTACGAAATTTTGTGTTAACAACTTAGTTTGTCGAGTGGCGAATGTTGGCGCGTGCTTTCTTATTCGATTGGCATGCTTTGTGTAGATCGAGAAAATGAACATCTAAAAATAAATGGACAAAAAAGCCTATATTAAACAGCTCAGTAGCTAGCGTAAACTGCCATCTCTCATGGAAATTTGGAAATTTGGGTTCCGTTACGGGCAGTCGCATGGGTGTCAAACATTACACTATTCACAAATAATTCTATCATTAAAGGTACAAAGCAATATCAATATTGGCACGATAACACAAGGCTGATGCACAGCTAGAAGAATGCTGAGACACGGAAGCATTGCTACAATGGCCGTGAAAAACAGGGCTCAACTATTGGCGCGGGCCGAAATTATAACATCGCACGAACAGTAATTCGAGTCTTAAAGATTTAAAAACATATTACAATTGAGACAATAGCCGACGACTGGTGGTAGAAAACTTTGGCGCGCTCGATCTTCCCAATTGTAGAAACATTAATGGATGTAGTTTTCGCGAGACACATGCGAAGATAGAAGCCAAACGACAACAACGACTATTTTTGCTGAAAATGAATCAAATTATTATCGTGTTTTGCAGATCTGAAAGCTATATAGTAGTTTTAGACAACATGAATTTCTGCAGCGTGGAGAACGTGGTTGAAGTTAGATATGGATACTGTAAGTGAAGATAGTGATCCTTTGAAATTCAAATGCAAAAGTCAGCGAATATGCAGATAGCCGTAAAACCAGCGTTAAATCAGAAGCGAAGTGTGTTACCGCGCGTCTGTCACTGTCCGTGCCCCAGTCATCCAAATCTTCCCCGGCGCAAGTACACAGCGAAGTTGCAGGGCGGTAATTACTCCGCGAGCATTCCTTTGTCGCTGGATGCTCGCCGTTGTGACGGACGCAAGTTTCACGACAACATCGCTCGAAAGCGTCACATTTGGCTTCATCCGAGCGATAGAAAAGACGTTTGACGTTGGTGAGACATTTGAGTGTCCATTGATTTTGAGTACGGTGATTCTACAAATCAAGAAAATTTCAATGTATTTTTGTTTAGGAAATTTAAAACATTTATATCAAAATCATCAAAATGTCTCAACAACGTCCAAACCGTCCGTTTCTCGCATCGTCGATGAAGCTAACGGATGACATTTCTATATATCTGTAGCTAGTTTTTTAGCTTCGCTGCTGAGAACATTGCATTACACACATGTGTGTTTATTGTAAGCTGGTCGTAAGAATGTATACCCAGCAATATTACAATATTCGCAGCTATAGATAGCAGTTGGGAATACTATAATATTTAGACGCAAGATTCGCCTTTTCAATAATTTAATATCGCAGCTGTTCAAGCAAAACCAGTACAGAATCACAACACTCTGTCTGGCCGCATATTTTTTATCTTTTTCAAGTCTTTAGTCGTTTAAACAGGATATATCCTGAAGGAATGATTTAATAGACTGAGCAACGGCGCGCTACCAGCTGCTAAACATATTGGTTGTTTTTGGTGCTCTAATACCCAGCACCCGTAGATGAACGGTGCTTTGTAACTAATATTGGCGTGCCATATAAAGGTGATAACAGCATCGTGTCTCGACGATTGCAATATTAACAAGTTATCACAAAAATTACTGCGACATACATATTACACTTCTTAGCACTTTAAATTACGTCAAGTCGCATAACCAAGAGATAATGCCGAACATTAATTATTTATGTGGCTTTAGCTGTGCCCTATGGACATATACATGTTTTTCTATATATACTAGAATTTGTTATGTCAACTGCATGGGACTAGTACTGTTTTCAATAAAATTTCCTCATCAAGAAAAATTTTAAAATTTGCACCTTACTCCTAATTAAACAAGTTAAAAGCGACTACTGCGGTACAGCACAAAATATGCTTTATCACCATTTATGTTTGCCCAGCAGGTAATTAATTACAACCATTATTTGCGCAGCGTAGCCAAGCGATTACAATTTTAGAGACTGTGCTCCGTGGGGCTCCATAAATATATATAATATATATTATATATCTATTGAAATTTGCAAAATTCTATTTCATGAGACCAATGACATTTTCAACAAACTTCAACACCGCGAGAAAACATTAAAAGTTAGTTTTCATTAACAAATGGAATAATTTTCTTGTAAGATGGATTATGCAGTCTCTTGGCTACTGCACTAATGCAATTTTTTATAACACCAACGACTAAAACTCAGGAACGGATATCCGTAATTTTTT
This sequence comes from Trileptium ribeirensis, assembly GCA_030248225.1. Lineage (NCBI taxonomy): Eukaryota > Metazoa > Nematoda > Enoplea > Enoplida > Thoracostomopsidae > Trileptium > Trileptium ribeirensis. The sequence continues at coordinate 10,085 of JASANE010020139.1, read as the reverse complement.
ACTATTAATTGTGTTCAACAATCGACACTGAATGGTAAGCCCCTTTGTATGTTCCAAGAAGATTTAAAGAAAAATTAAGCAGAATTTTATTGTTTTACTTACAACATGGTGCAACCGTAGACATAATATACCAATATACTGTTTAGGAAATAAATAATAAACCAAAAATCAATTTTGTGTCAAAATCGCGTAGATATTGCTTTTGTTATTAAAACTTGCGACTGACTGACGGTATTTTGTTTAAGTTTTGGTAGGTTAAACTATGATTGATTTTATGCATTAAATTTTAGTTATCTGTTGCGATAATATATATATTTTTCCTGCCTTCTACAGGCTGGTCAAAAGTTAACAGTGACCCTAAACACAGCGCTCCTAGCAAAACATCAAGTAATCTTTACAATATGGAAGATATAGGTTGACAAGAAATACTATAGATTATACGCCACCAATTTTATGAGATCATATATGAATTTTGTCACTCGAAAACTATAATCTTTTATGTTACTGAGATCAAAATCTGAGTTTCTCTGATTAAAAGTTCTAAAAAGCAGGCCGTCAAGAATTGTGCTGGGCAAGCCTTGAGTACAAGGCCATTTTAACATAGGAAAATACTGTTCGTCGCCACAAAAAAATTATAAAAACAGTATGTGCATCATTCTTTTTATATTAGTCGATAACTTCTTTTTAGTGAATTTGGGTCTATTTCCTCGTAAGGGTCATTTTGTGTTGACGCTATATGGTTACAAAACAGAACAGCTGAGGGAGATTCGTTGTGCAACAAGTCCCGACTTAGGTTCGGGCTTTAGTCCAATAGTTATATTAGATGTGAAAGTTTAAGTTAAGGGCACTTAGTAAGCTTATTATATAGAGAGAGACATAGAGTGCATTACACTTCGGCCTCTAAGCCCCTAGGGCGTGGATAACATATAAACATACATGGCGGCAGGGGGGTAGGGGGTAACCCCCCTGAAGTCCGGACCCCCCCCACCCCCGCCCCGAGGCCGAAAACCCAGGAGGGTAACCCACCCCCCGGGTTGGGGTGCGTAGCACCCCCCACCGTAGGGGGGCTTGGCAGCTCCTCGACGAGTGTCGAAGTAGGACCTTAGTGTAAAAAACCTTGCACAAATTGCGCCTTCTTGTTGCTAAAGGTGCATGTGCGGCCGTAAATTTATGGAAAGCTTTTTTGTTCACGACGTCATTCCCTGAAGTAAAAGTTAATCGAATTATACTTATTTATATACTAACACTAATTAGATATTTAGACATTGAATGTCTGCTATGGTCCACGGTGTCCATGCAAAATAATGCCGTGTCTGCTTCGAATATGAAAAATCTTCTTAAAGGCAAATGTGTATGGTTTTGTTTGGCGAATTTGTTGTAAACAGAAACTGCCAGCTGCCGGTAAACAGAAACTTTACATTTTATACAATTCTCAGAATGCAATCTACACTTCTCAGAATCGGAAAGCCCGAAGGGGGGGTGCGGACCCCAAAACCCCCGCCTCAACCAGTTTTGAGGCCGGACGCTAGTGCAGAAACTGAACTCATAAGCGAAGAATATGGCTGCTAGGACCAAAAAAAAGGTCCGTCACGACCAACACCTCCTAGGAAAATCTGGCCGGCCAGGGGGGTTACCCCCCTAGGATGGCCGCGACCCCCCGTGGGGGGCCTCTACCCCCTGGCATGACCGACCGCCGCCATGTATGAAGATAAATCATTACTTATCAATAAAGAAATTTTTGTGCCTAGCTGCAGTCCTTGTAGATGCCTTTAACTGCCACTTAACCCGATTCTGGAATTAATCGCACTTTTATTCTAATCCTGCGCACATAACTGTTTATTTTCCAACGATATAGCTTTCCGGATGTTTTTGAATGACGCTGATAATTTTTACATTCGTGTTTTATACAGGAATATTACAAGTTTTGAATAGTATGACAAATTGGAGAAACACTAGCTTATAATCTGGAAACACGATAGGCTGCGAAATATTGTCTCAACCATATATAAATCACTTGAGTTCGAATCTTATTCGATTTAAGTCTTGAAGTATCGTGTTAGGTTCTAAGTTTATATTGAATTGTACAAGAGTCAATATATGATGACTTGCATATCTAGCATACGCCGAAGCAAACGCACAGACCAAACGCATTGTGCATGAGCGCAGATGGCGATTGTCCTGAACTAGTTCCCACTTTTTAGCTCCCATTTCTATTCTGGATGCAGAAATCCAGAAACCACATTTAACTGTTTCTAAGTGACAACTGAAATAATTTTAGTTATCCTTGTCCGCTCAGGCATTTGATAAAATCTTGCCGTCAGGCCGATAAGGTATTTCATTAGTAGTCTAGATGGTATAGCTTTGCAAATCCATAATGATAGACCAAAGCATTGACTGAATTTTTGAAGCTAAAACGATAGTTTAGTATGTCAGGATATATTCGACAGAGGTGGGATTTGAAACCGCGTTTAAGGCTTTTGCATGCCTACTAAATTTAAAATCATTCAACACAAGCTTACCTGTCTGTTTTCGTCATCTTCGTCATTACTGTTATCACCGAACTCATTTGCATTTTCACATCTACATCGTGAAGTCAAAGGCTTGTAGTCAAATCGCGAGCATTGATTTTCAAGCGGTGGCCGATTAGTTTGTGTATTGCACGTGTTTTGACAACATTCTTTAAACGCAGAACATCGTGCCTTGTCAGTCCGAAAATGTTGCCGCTTCACAGTTGCACTGCACTTACTAGAAACTCGATTGCGATGTTCGGAGTAGTCCTGAAGTATAACCACGTCAACGAGGGTCAGCGATGCAGGACCAGGACTTGATGGCCCGACTAATTACGCAACGGTTAATGATTATCCGTTAACGTGACAATGCTGCATATGATGAAACACTTCAATTTTACCGTATTTCGTAATGGCTGTCATGCTATTATGATAGTAATTGCACTGATATCAAATTACACTAGTTATATGTTTTTACGTGAGTAACAGGTGCTGTTACCAACCAATAACACTCATTGTTTTTCAACTGCAATATACGGTTTGGTTCGATAAATGATGATGTTCTATGTCGGCTTCGGGCTATATTTCACAACTAAAGCCACAATTTCAAGCACATATATCAGAAGATAGGATTTTGTTATATTATAATCTCGCAGTTTTTCGAATCGTCCTTATATGAATGCTTATGTTGACAACTTTATGGCTGTAACGAGTTCTGACTTTCTCCAGTTTGACAAATCAATTAGTTTGGTGTTTTCCTTGAAATCGCTAGGATCAAGACTTTTATGCCTTTCCTCTAACTCTTAAAAGTTTAGTTAGTTATGGAACTTATGTTTGTCCGAAAAGACAAACCTAGGTCAGCAATTCTAAACGCTATTAAAAACGCAACATGTAAACTTCGCCCGATACTGCGAAAAACCATGTAGTATGATGCTGTACATCAAAAGTTTTGGTCAAAGGTAGTCCTTGCAATGCAGCTCCCGTAATTTGATTTAGAAAAAATTACGCCCTGCCTGCAAAAACATTCTGCGTACACAATACAATAGCAATAGTTAGCATACTTCGAGATTAAAGCGAAAACAATGTCGCATCTAGATATCCGCGGCGAATAAATTGTGTTGAACAATCTTGTACCTGATCTTCTCCGTCTTCGTATTCGCCGTTAGATGGTCCACCAGTTCTCTGACAAGTACATGTTTTGTAAAAACAATCCGCTTCTCTGACCGTCACCGAGCTGCCCTCTCCTTCGCATTTCTCGCGACAGCAATGTTTAAAATCGGCACATGCGTCGAATGAACGCTGCGGAGGATCACGGCATTCACGCGAGAAGTCGATTGACTTTGAAATATAAGTAAAAATCGCTCTTATAATGCTTTTTTGCAAACAATACTAGCGAAAATTTATGTAGGGCAGTAGCACTACGGTGACACAAAAATCTATCCAAAATTTTTGAAAATTATCAACCGCATACCCTTGCAAACAAAAGTAGCCAAAATTTTCACAAAGCAGTTATGTAAACACAAAAACACGGGGTGCTAAAAATGCTGAAAAGTATCAACCACATTCCTGTACAAACAAAACTAGCCAAAATTTGTATTGGGCAGTTATCGCCACGCAAAAACATGCACTCCGAAATCACTGAAGATTATCAACCGCACTCCTGTGCAAGCAAGACTAGTCAAATTTTGTAAACGGCAGTTTATAACAACACCAAAAGATGTTGTCCAAATATATCGACAATTATCAACCACACTTTTGTACAAACAAAATTAGGAAAATTTGTAAAGGGCACATATGGCAATAAAAAAGACGGGGTCCTAAAAATTTTGAAAATTATCAACCGCACTCTTGTGCAAACAAAACTAGTAAAAATGTGTGTAGGGAAATTTACGGCAACACAAACATGGGGTCCTTAAAATTTCGAAAAATATCAATCACGCTTTTATACAAACAAAACTAGGCAAAATGTGTAAAGGGAATTTGTGGAAGCTCAAAAACATGGGATCCTGAAAATTATCAGCCACAATTCTAAACAAGCAAAATTATAAAAAAATTGTAAAGGCTAGTTATAACAACACAAAAACATGGAGTCCTATATATTGAAAATTATCAACCACACTCCTGTACAAACAAAACTAGTCAAAATAAAGGGCAGATATGGCAACATATTAACATTAGGTTCTAAATTGTTTAAATGATCAAAACACTACTGTGAAAACAAAAGTAGTCAAAGTTTGTAAAGCGAAGTTAAGGCAACACAAAAAACGGGGTCCTAAAATATAGAAATTATCAACCACACTTCTATACAAAAAACTTAGTGAAAATTTGTTAAGAGGCATTGCCGTACGGTACTAAAAAACGTCAGGTACTAATAATTTTGAAAGACTATCTTGTTTAGTATTACAGTTTTCAAATTCATTGTTAATAGTGTGGTTTCGCTTCACGGTTTCTGGCCGTCACTTAACTTAGCATGCATCCGAATCCTATTTGTTTTAGGCTGTGACATTGTTTTTTATTTTTCTATGTTCTGCATTGTGCAGTCAATGTATATTTCGACACATATTTAGTACCTCGTGTTCCACGAAATCATTTCTGGATAAATTAAAACCAATCATGTCAACAACAATGTTTGTAAATCTAACTAATACGATCCATATTTAGCCTCTGGCGCTGTGGTGCAGTTTGCTTCAAATATTCCCGCTGGCCTGTGATTTGAGACCAGAGGTAAACCCAGGTACAATATTTAATTTTGCGAAAATTCCTCCTATATTAAATCTAAAAAATAAAAGTCCTATCACCTAAATCAGAATATACCCAGCATAAAAATGTAGTTGGTCAATAAAGACTAAAGTATTTAGTGATTAATATATACTGTGGCAGTGACGGAGAGATTATGCTGTATCTTTACACCGTTTTTTGGTATTCGATATGTGACATGAGAAAAGATTTTTATTCCTAGCCAAAGTGTCGTGTGACGCATCGTGTTAAAACCGGGGAAGATACGCTTCATTTCGTGTTTTATAGCCGATGCACATGTAGGTTTAAGATTCTGTTTACATAACACATGCTCATAGGCGGATTATGCCCTGAGGCTCGAACCACATCGGGGCGTCGCCGATCCCATCTGAGAGGTAGCCTGATCCGTCTGAGGGTTTAACCACCCCATGGGGGAGTTCACCCACTTTTGTCGTACCCCTTCGCCTATAGCCTGATCCCTCAAGGCGAAGCCCTGCCCCGTCGCACCCGCTATCCCCCTTGGAACTTCGGAACTCGCCCATGCATAGTTTACATAAACCGGCTTATAGTCGGTATAGTTTAGTGCTATATGGTACTGCATTCTTTAAAAATGATTAAACGACATTAAGTGACGTATCGACAAACTGTTGCGTATTAACGTCGCTCCGCCATCGAACCGTTCATTCCAACAGTAAAGGCAAAATTCATGCTGAACCCTAGCTACTAAAATTTACCGTCCATGATTTCTATTTCATGGTAAATAAATTTGTAGAATGTCCCACAAATCAAGTCTGGAAACGATGGACATTGCTGTGGCACCTATTGTTGAGATCGGTTTTTTACAACAGTTTATTAATTACTATGCCCCAGTTTTATGACTGTTGCGTGTAACTGCAAATGCCAAATGCTTACTGGAATATCCGTTGATAAAAGTACAATCCTAGCTGCTGTAAAATTTTTCGTCACCGAACACATAGCACATACCTTTTCTACTTTCAATTTAGCGATATTAGAAACCTATTATCCTGGTTTACACAAAATCACCCACAACTTACTGCAAAAGTTGGAACTATGGCAATTATTGTAGCTATAGCAGCAGTAACTACGAATCGTTCCATTTCGATTGTACAAATATTCGCTAAGATATATTTACCCTAAAAACGTTAATAATGAAGATGCTATTGAGTTACAAGTAGGACCTGATCGGGAATCTGAGTAGCAGCAACACTGGGCATTGGAACTCTTTGAATTTTATTTCAGGATTTCAAAGCATCTCGCAAGAGCAATATTACGTCATTAATTTTTATGAAGGCTAGGTTTCTGTTAAGCACCTCATTCCTAAGGCACCTAACTATCTGTTTTCATTTTTGTTAAATAGATAACACATATAACCCAAATATAAAAATTGTAACGTCCTTTGAGAAACTGAATGCACAAAATATATTTTGCTAACACATTAAAATATTTTAAAGACTTTAGCGTATATGCTGTTACATCGTAAAACTTTTTAGATATGCCTTTGAAATGACAAGCGGCATATGTATATGTGTTTGTATGTGGTCTGGACAATTCAGCTTGTATGCAGAGTAAATACCAAAAGCATACTAGAAAAAATGAGGACAAAAGAAAACTCTGTGCAGGAAAAAATTAAAACCAAATACAGATAATTCTGTTTCCTCTAAACTGCGACCACTTTTGGTCAGTAGACCACTTTCTGCCATGCAACAAAACGTCTCCACCAATCGTTTAAATAAAATAAAACTACAGCGATACAAACGATTTCAATATTCTTTCAAACTATATTCAATATATATTTGATGTGGAGCACTCATGCAGCAAATTAACTGCAACAAATATAGAGCGCAACTCACAAAGATAGACGCGTAGTACATAGAGCAATTGCGTAACTGTAAAGTAATACCCCATTTTACTAAGTAAAATAACAAGTAGGTAGTCTAAGCATGAAACTCAATAAATTCCCAAAAAGTTTCGCAGTTTCCGCGCTTTTTGGCTTGTTAGATTTGCATTAGTGTAAAACCTGTACATAGGTATACCTTGGGAATGCGGTCTTTAATAAAATTTCTATAAATTTATTCAAAGGGTTGCAATTAAATTTCGTCTCATGAAAAACTCACTTCACTTAAAATTCATGAGCTAATTTCATACGCATCACTTATACATCCTCATATGGAAGGTATAGGTTTACACCCTCAGGTCCGGTAATCCCGCGGGGAACCCGCTACCCCTCACAGTTATCCCAACGACCCCGGAGGCACTTGGTGACGAACACATAATTGCTATTGTTGGCGCCGAAGGCACCGCACCCCTCTTGGCGCACCTATAGTTCATATAATATGGCAATAGTTGACTTAAACGCCAATTTTGCTATTTATCTCACCAAAACCGCCAGAATTTTCAACATTTAGTTTGTTTTTTATTAATTTGGCAAAAACTATTCGAATTGCGAGAATTTTTCATGTTCGTACAGTTTTTGAGTTCTTTCAAAAATCAAGCTTCTTTTAATACGTTTTAATTCGGTCTTAAGGTACACAGTCTTAAAATTTCTTGAAAATAAAGGCACTTGCACTAATTACACAACGTAATCATTGATCTTAACTATCACATTACTATTCTGTATCGAAAACATGCGAACGAATAGTTTGTTGGCGCTTCCTTAAAAGAGATAGCTTAAGCTGTGACAAAACCATTCCCCTATATTAGTTTATAGTAAAATTATATCGAAGAAACGCTTATGTTATCCACTACACAAAAAGCTACCTTCATCCTGTCGATTTGCTGTCCTATAAATACTTAAAAATGTATAAATTTTATCATAAGCTTCACCTGGGTTAAGTCGAAACAATAATATTACCTTTCGTAAACATTTTATAAGAACAGTGGCGTTAAAGTTAAACACAAATATGAGTTAAAAATAATTTTTAATACTACCAGTATGCGATGTTGTAACATTGCAATTCCAATTTACCTGATTTTTAATTCAAAATATACGAATGCAGGAGTTTGTACAGCTGACTGAATTAATATATGTTATGACGCTTTATAACTACGGTTTCTTGCAGTAAATGTTTTGTATCATGCAAAGTATTACAACCAACCCAGTAGACAAGCCACGTGTTTCACAACAAACGAGCTCATTCTTATTACAGTCATTACATGCATTGACACCACCAGCACATTGATCCCATTCAGAAAACTTTTAATTCCAAGCAACATTTTTAACAAAAAATAAGTAGAAAAATAAGTTTTACAACAAATATTTCTAAATACGTTTACACAAAACGCAATCTGAGCAAGCTGAGAAACTGTGATTATTAAATTTAGTCTTGTAGAATCAATCGTCACGGTTAATGATAGAGCGATGTTCCGAAGTATTGCATGAGGTATTTGGGAGGCGGGTTAATGTTACACTGTAACCAAGTGCAAAAGTCCGTTTTTAGACAAATAATTGGATATATTTTTGACATATTACGCAATACTTTAGATCATATTAATACACTGCATTTTGATTTACTTATTTGGTATTGTAACGGAAGAATGTCTGCGATAAAATGTGCAAACGCCTATTGTATATTGATTGCAAAGCTTGCTAAATTGCAAAAAATAAATGATGCAGCTATTGGCAAAGATAACCCACGCACTTGTAAATAAAAAGCAACTTGTTTTTAAACATCTTTCAGCTTTGAACTGACAGTAAGTGCTTTTATTAGCATTTGATATGTCGTTCGCAAATTTACAAATTATATCTACCCGAAGAGATCAAGTTCTGTGAAATTGCATTTTCATACTTACTATGTGCCACCGATGCCGCAAAAAGTTGCACCGTACTTTATACACTTTGCCGCTGAGCATCACAAAGCGATTTGGACCACCAAAAAGTTATGTTTTTTCAAGATGCAGCCACGCAATGTTGCAACGTGCAAACCATTTCACGAATATGATTTCAAACAAAATTTCCGCCATTGATGTGATGTGAAGCACGAGTATAGAAAAAACTTCCTAACTATAGACTGTTATAGCAAGCAGTATTTTGTAGCAAACACCTATTTCGCTAGTTTTGCTTTTTGCCACTTTTGGCTATGCCCAGGCTAATATGCGACGAATGTTTTATTCGATACTCCACATGTATTTTCATTTGATTGTGAATCACATTTTGTGGCGGTTTACTATGCGGCTGTTTCATTACGCAGCTTGGCGTCCGTATCTTTTACTAAGTTTTTTCAACTTTATTATCGGTTTTTCTTTTTTTATAATAAAATTATTTAAAGTGTAATTATCATGATAGTTGAGGATTAGATGAGCCAGGCGCGCTGTATTTGAAGAACATTTGGATTAAACCGTTTAAAATATAACAAAGACATCGATCATGAAATATGCAGTACAGAGATGACCTGCTGTTACCCCGATACGAGAGTCAAGTGATGTCAAACTAATAAGTAAAGTAGTCAAATCAGTATCAACATCACCATACATGGCGGCGGTCGGTCATGCCAGGGGGGGTAGAGGCCCTCCACGGGGGAGGGGTCTTGGCCACCCAGGGGGTAACCCCCCTAGCCAATCAAATTTTCCTAGGGGGGTTGGTCTTGAGGACCTTTTTTTCTTTTTGGTCCTAGCAGCCATATTTTTCGCCTGAGTTCAGTTTCTGCACTAGGGTCGGCCTCAAAACTGGTCGAAGCGGAGGGTTTTGGGGTCCGCACCCCCCCCCCCCCCCTTCGGAGTTTCGGATACTGAGAAGTGTGGATTGCATTCTTAACATTTATAATTCTGAGAATTGTGTAAAATGTAAAGTTTCTGTCTCACTGCACATGACGAATGTACACCATA